>JASAMZ010004154.1:0-12770 GCA_030248115.1 Linhomoeus sp. GSCO2_2 | reverse complement strand
TTGTTCTTCGTTCAGTTACGTATTGTATACATACTATGGTACATCTTCGCGATGTGGAACACAGTTAGTATCACATACACAGCTCTCCAATCTACTCTAAACAATTGGAAAATGTTTCCGGCATCACCTTTGACGCAGGACCGCTTGCGGAGGTCGCAGGCCAGATCGTCGCCGTCGTCCTTGCAGCAGTCGTCTTGTTGTTTGCAGGACATTCCCTTTGATCGACAACTCTTGGCGAAGAATTCCCTGCGTGTTATGTACTGGGCCTTTCGAAAGTCCAGACCTCCCCCCGCCTCCACAGCACGCCGTAGAACAAGCTCCGGTATTAAAAAGTTGAGTTTGTATTCTGACTGACATTGCATAGAGTTGCGTTCTTTCTGCAGAGAGTGCGAGAGCTCATCGCCCGTATTGCTCCGCTTCACGAGCTCCCCCTTCGCAAGAGGGTATTGCTTAGCAATATTGATATTGCCCGGGATTTGGTTTTTAGAGCGAGCAATCCCTCTTTCGAGCAACGCTTTCAAACAAGCTGTTTTAAAAAAGTTGAGTTGTTTTTATACTCCACAAAAAAGTGTGGAGTATATAGCGTTTGTGCGCGAAACGCAGTAATTTGGACCGGATGGCGTTCGCGCGTAAAGCGGCCGATTTCCAAACGGTCTTTTGCGTTGGGTAGGCCTAGTGGGTGGGCAACCTGCACGACATATGGGGTCACGCTGCGGGACCCCGTTGGCGTGAAATTCAAAAATTTAAATCTTCAAAGTACTGGAAAATGGGTTGAGCAAGGTAGAACTCGAGAAAGTTGCATATAATGGTATATACTATCTTTTGATATGTTGTAGTACTCGATAGGGCCGAGGGTGCAAAAAGAATTGGATCGCTGCGGGACCCATTTTGGCGCCAAATTTGAAAAATTCGCAAATTTTCGCTATTTTCCGACTTTGACGGTTTGCTGTGCGAGCCAGGTAGCAGCTAGAGCCGCGAGACCGCTTTTGGTGCTCCTTCCCAGATGTCCTCTATCGAATGAGCCATGAACGGAGAAAATCGGTTGAGACACAAAAAAGTTATCTTGGTGGAACTTTTTCGACTCCGGGGTCAAAAATTGCGATTTTTGCGGTTCGGCGTCTGTTGCGCTCGAATGCGTCCCCGAATCGTTCCAAAAGTGGTTTCAAACGATTCTACGTTGAAATCTGATCTAGAAAAGTGTTTCTGAAAAATTTTCAGATCTACAGTACCCCTGCCGCGTCCATTTGAATTTTGGGTGTCGGATCGACTTTCGCGATATTATACTCGATTTCGGGGTTTTCGGGGGCGCTGATTACGAATTTGGCATTCGTTTAGCGTTTAGATGATGTTTGAACGTACCTATGACGAAATCGCATGCTACCGTACCCCAACTGCAGAATTTCGTTTCTGCGAATCTATAGGAAGTTAGGGATGTTGTATGTCGAATCTGAGGTATTTTGGGATGTAGATCACGAATTCGGCATTACTTTTGCGAGTGGAAGTGTTAGGAGGCCACAACAGCAGAGGAGTCACCGTGCGTAGGAGTCCAAATTTGTGGAGTATACTGCGTCCCCCGGACGACTTGCCTGGTATTAATACAGAGTGGTTTGTGAGTGTTTTAAAATGGAAGAGTAAAAGAGTGGATACTTTTGTAAAGTATTTCGAAGCCTTTCCGATATAACGCGCGCCCGCCCGGAGTCCACTATTCATGCACTGCTTCTGACACGCTCCTTTCTGAGGGGTTCTTGCAGGGCAACATTGGGATCGCCCGGGATTATTTTTTTGAGCAAGACACACGCATTTCTGAGCGGTTGTTGCAGGGCAACATTGGGATCGCCCGGGATTAATTTTTTTAGCAGACAAAGTTGTTCGTAAGACAAGGGTTTAAAAACAAAAGTATTTCTTTAGGAATGACCGTTCAACAACTGCCTCAACGTAAGCTTTCAAACGGTCGAACGAATGCCGCTCTACAACGTAAGACGAGCGAGTTAGGGCCGATTTGCTGTTTGAACCTTTGAGTTACTGTAGCTCGCCAAATTCAAACTTTCGAATCTAGACTTCTCTTAACGGAATGATTAGTGTGACGAAACCTATTCAACAAACTCAAGATCGTCTCTCTACGACGGAAGACGAGCGAGTTAGAGAAGTTTTGCGTTTTGAACTGTTGGGTTACTGTAGCTCGCGATATTCAACTTTTGAGTTTCGACCAATAGAAGAACAAATGATCAGTGAGTCAAGAGCTATCCAACCAACCCAAGATCATCTCCCTACGACGCACGCTGAGCGAGTTAGAGCGATTTCTGCGTTAGAAACGCGAGAATGTCGCTTTTCGTGGTGCGTGTTTGCGTAATTAAGAAAATTGTTAATGCCAAGTGAAAGAGCACGTCGAGACCTTTTAGTTGACCTATCGCACGCCGCTCTACGACGTAAGACGAGCGAGTTAGAGCCGTTTTTGCGTTTTGACCTTCGGGTTACTGTAGCACGCGCAATTCAAACTTTTGAATCTCGACTTGTCTTAACGCAATGGTCAGTGTGTCGAAACCTGTTTAACGAACTCAAGATTGTCTCTCTGCGACGGAAGACGACCGAGTTGGAGAAGTTTTGCGTTTTGAACCTTTGGGTTACTGTAACTCGCGAGATTCAAATTTTTGAGTTTTGACCAATAGAAAGACAAATGATGAGTGAGTCGAGACCTATTCAATAAACTCAAGATCGTCTCTTTACGACGACGCTGATCGAGTTAGAGCGATTGTAGTGTAAAAGTGTCGAGAATGTCGCTTTTCGTGTTGCGTGTTTGCGTAATTAAGACCAGGCAAGTCGTCCGGGGGACGCAGTATACTCCACAAATTTGGACTCCTACGCACGGTGACTCCTCTGCTGTTGTGGCCTCCTAACACTTCCACTCGCAAAAGTAATGCCGAATTCGTGATCTACATCCCAAAATACCTCAGATTCGACATACAACATCCCTAACTTCCTATAGATTCGCAGAAACGAAATTCTGCAGTTGGGGTACGGTAGCATGCGATTTCGTCATAGGTACGTTCAAACATCATCTAAACGCTAAACGAATGCCAAATTCGTAATCAGCGCCCCCGAAAACCCCGAAATCGAGTATAATATCGCGAAAGTCGATCCGACACCCAAAATTCAAATGGACGCGGCAGGGGTACTGTAGATCTGAAAATTTTTCAGAAACACTTTTCTAGATCAGATTTCAACGTAGAATCGTTTGAAACCACTTTTGGAACGATTCGGGGACGCATTCGAGCGCAACAGACGCCGAACCGCAAAAATCGCAATTTTTGACCCCGGAGTCGAAAAAGTTCCACCAAGATAACTTTTTTGTGTCTCAACCGATTTTCTCCGTTCATGGCTCATTCGATAGAGGACATCTGGGAAGGAGCACCAAAAGCGGTCTCGCGGCTCTAGCTGCTACCTGGCTCGCACAGCAAACCGTCAAAGTCGGAAAATAGCGAAAATTTGCGAATTTTTCAAATTTGGCGCCAAAATGGGTCCCGCAGCGATCCAATTCTTTTTTTGCACCCTCGGCCCTATCGAGTACTACAACATATCAAAAGATAGTATATACCATTATATGCAACTTTCTCGAGTTCTACCTTGCTCAACCCATTTTCCAGTACTTTGAAAATTTAAATTTTTGAATTTCCCGCCAACGGGGTCCCGCAGCGTGACCCCATATGTCGTGCAGGTTGCCCACCCACTAGGCCTACCCAACGCAAAAGACCGTTTGGAAATCGGCCGCTTTACGCGCGAACGCCATCCGGTCCAAATTACTGCGTTTCGCGCACAAACGCTATATACTCCACACTTTTTTGTGGAGTATAAAAATTTTTAATGCCAACCGAAAGAGCACGCCGAGACCTTTCAGTTGACCTATCGCACGCCGCTCTACGACGTAAGACGAGCGAGTTAGAGCCGTTTTCCGTTTTGACATTCGGGTTACTGTAACTCGCGAATTTCAAACTTTTGAATTTAGAAACCTCTTAGCGCAATTCTCAGTGAGTCGAGACCTATCCATAAAGTCCAAGATCTCCTTCCTACGACTTACCAACACCGAGATATGAGAGCGTTCCGAACGGACGAACGAACGAACGAACGAACGGACGAAGAGCTCTCGTAGGGGTTCGCCCGGCTGAGGCCGGGCGAAAAAAGCGACAAAAACTTGCCAAAGTTTTGACAAACATATGACAGAGCACAAAAGAAGGCACTATGAGCAATCAAGCCGTGTCGTACTTCTGTCCATGGAGCAAAACGAAGTTTATTTTACTTGGCGCGTGTAGTACGTAGCGAGCCTTGGAATGACGTGCCGAGTGTCGCTCCAATCGCAACATGAGCAATTAAGAAAGTTCCAGAGTGAAACTCAAAGTTATTGTTTCTGTGATGCGTGTTTTAGTCAATTGCTAAATGTTTGCTGACATATGAAAGAGCACGCCGAGAGCTTAAAATTGACGTGTCGATTGCCGCTCTACGACGTAACACGAGCAAGTTAGAACCGTTTTGTGCTTTTGTACCTTCGGGTTACTGTAACTCACGAAATTCAAATTTCAAGTTTCGTAAATAATCCGTGAGTCGTGAGCTATCCACTGAGCTCGAGATCGTCTCTCTACGAGGCAAATTGAGCGAGTTAGAGCGATTTTAGTGTTCGAATCTCGAGAATGGCGTTTCCCGTGGTGCGTGTTTGCGTAATGTAAAAATTGTTGCTGCCGCATGAAAGAACAAGTCGAGAGCTTTCACCTGACGTGTCAATCGCCGCTCTACGACGTAAGACGAACGAGTTAGAGCCGTTTTGCGTTTTCGGACCTTTGGGTTACTGTAACTCGCGAAATTCAAACTTTGAGTTGCGACCAATGGGAGAACAAATGATCAATGAGTCGAGAGCTATTCAAGGTGCTCAAGATCACCTCTCTACGACGCAAGACAGACGAGTTAGAGCCGTTTTGCGTTTTTAACCTTCGGGTTACTGTAACTCGCGAAATTCAAATTTTTTAGTTTCGACCAATAGGAGCACAAATGATCAGCGAGTCGAGAGCTATCCACTGACCTCGAGATTGTTTCTCTACGACGTAAGTTGAGCGAGTTAGAACCATTTTAGCGTCAAAGTCAAAATGTCGAGAATGGCGTTTTCCGCGGTGCGTGTTTGCCTAATTTAAAAAACTTTTGCTGACGCATGAAAGAACACGTCGAGAGCTTTCACCTGACGTGTCGATTGCCGCTCTACGACGTAACACGAGCGAGCTAGAGCCGTTTTGCGTTTTGACCTTCGGCTTACTGTAGCGCGCGCAATTCAAACTTTTGCATTTCGAAACCTCTTAGCTGAATGATCAGTGAGTCGAGACCTATCCGCAGAGCCAAAGATCTCCGCTCTACGACTGTCCTACGCCGAGATCTGAGAGCGTGACGCACGGACGCACGGACGCACGCACGCACGCACGCTGAGCTCTCGTAGGGTGTCGCCCGGCTGAGGCCGGGCGAAAACACTACAGTGTTGATATTTACACACATGATAGCCTATGGTCTTGGGACATCTGATACCAAATTGCAGCCTCTTGGACTTGTTCTTGCAGAAATGCGGGCCAAAAATGCAAAATCGTTCAAATTCACAAGACCTGACTGCTACAACTTTATCTGTAGTTTAGCTTATTTCGCCCGGCCTCCCTCAGCCAAGAGAACGCCTACGAGAGCTCATCGTGCGTTCGTTCGTTCGTTCGTTCGTCTGTTACGCTCTCAGATCTCGGCGTTGGAAAGTCGTAGAAAGGCGATTTTGAGCTTCATGGATAGGTTTCGACTCACTGAGTATTCAGCTAAGAGGTTTCGAAATTCAAAAGGTTGAATTTCGCGAGTTACAGTAACCCGAAGGTCAAAACGGAGAACGGCTCTAACTCGCTCGTCTTACGTCGTAGAGCGGCGTGCGATAGGTCGACTAAAAGGTCTCGACGTGTTCTTCCAGTTGGCATTAAAATTTTCTTATTTACGCAAACACGCACCATGGTCAGAAATGCGCGTGGCTTGCTCAAAAAATTAATCCCGGGCGATCCCAATGTTGCCCTGCAAGAACCTCCTTTCGAGTACATGTAGCGCATGAATAGTGGACTCCGGGCGGGCGCGCGTCATATCGGAAAGGTTTCGAAATACTTTACCAAAGCATCCACTCTTTTACTCTTCCACTTTAGAACACTCACAAACCACTCTGTATTAATAAAACAATTTGACTTTTTTAAAACAGCTTGTTTTTAAGTGCGGCTTGCACCATTAGAAAGAGAAGAGTTGGGGCTTTCGAATGCTGTTTGAACGAACATCGTAGCGTAGCGTGTAAGACGCTCGCAAAAGAGCAAATCAAATTTGATTTGCCGACCCCAGCTTGTCGTCTACCAGCCCGTCCTGTTGCAGCAGGGCCTCTTGCACGAGGGCCAGCGTCCGTGACCAATTCTGCATTTCTGCATGAATAAGTCCCGAAGGATGAGATTTGATGTCAGATGTCCCAAGACCATAGGCTTCCTTGTGTGTAAATACCAACACTGCCGCTTTTCTAGTCTGTAGTTCCAGTCCAGTCTAGTTCCAGTCTAGTGTCTGTTCTTTTCTTGTAGGATGGGGGGGGGGGGTCTGGTCTTTCGAAAGACCCGGTATCCCGTATTGCGCTAGAATAAGACGGGAGTCACAATGATGTTCAACTGGTGTTCCCACTATCAGGGGTAGTGGAGCACCTGCCCCCCAGTTGAGGTGCCCTACAGCTGCTTTGACTAAGGAAAGTAGGCAGGAGGTACTGATGATGTTCAACTGATGTTCTCACTATCAGGGGTAGTGGAGCCACCGAACCAGTTGAGGAACCCAACAACAGTGTTGACCTATGGGAAGTAGACAGGAGTCACAATGATGTTCAACTGGTGTTCCCACTATCAGGGGTAGTGGAGCACCTGCCCCCAGATGAGGTGCCCTACAACTGCCTTGACTTTGGGAAGTAGGCAGGAGTCACTGATGATGTTCAACTGATGTTCTCACTATCATGGGTAGTGGAGCCACCGAACCAGTTGAAGAACCCAACAAGAGTGTTGACCTATGGGAAGTAGACGGGAGTCACAATGATGTTCAACTGGTGTTCCCACTATCAGGGGTAGTGGAGCACCTGCCCCCCAGATGAGGTGCCCTACAACTGAGTTGACTATAGGAAGCAGACAGGAGGCACTGATGATGTTCAACTGATGTTTCCACTGTCATGGGTAGTGAAGCCACTGACCCAGATGCAATGCGCCCCTCCAGGGGCCCACTGTTCATGGGCTACTTGTGACACACTGGTTTCTGAGGTATTGCTTCAAGGGAACAATGGGATCACCCAGGATTAATTTTTTGAGCAAGTTACTCGCATTTCTGAGCAGTTGTTGCAATGCAACATTGGGATTGCCCAGGATTAATTTTCAAACTAATTGTCCCGACTAATCTGAATTAGTCCATGTCCTGACTAATTTATAAGCCGACTAATCTGGATTAGTTGGTGTCCCAACTAATCTATGTCCCGATTAATCTGGATTAGTTGGTGTCCCGACTAATCTGTGTCCCGACTAATATAGATTAGTCGGGGGCCCGCCCGACTAATCTGTGTCCCGACTAATCTGTGTCCCGACTAATCTGAGTCCCGACTAATCTGTATTAGTCGGGGCCCTGCCCGACTAATCTGTGTCCCGACTAATCTGAGTCCCGACTAATCTGTATTAGTCGGGGCCCCGCCCAACTAATCTGTGTCCCGACTAATCTGTGTCCCGACTAATCTGAGTCCCGAGCCCGACTAATATAGATTAGTCGGGGGCCCGCCCGACTAATCTGTGTCCCGACTAATCTGAGTCCCGACTAATCTGAGTCCCGACTAATCTGAGTCCCGACTAATCTGTATTAGTCGGGGCCCTGCCCGACTAATCTGTGTCCCGACTAATCTGTGTCCCGACTAATCTGTGTCCCGACTAATCTGAGTCCCGACTAATCTGTATTAGTCGGGGCCCCGCCTGACTAATCTGTGTCCCGACTAATCTGTGTCCCGACTAATCTGAGTCCCGACTAATATAGATTAGTCGGGGGCCTGCACGACTAATCTGTGTCCCGACTAATCTGAGTCCCGACTAATCTGTGTCCCGACTAATCTGTGTCCCGACTAATCTGTGTCCCGACTAATCTGTGTCCCGACTAATCTGAGTCCCGACTAATCTGTATTAGTCGGGGCCCCGCCTGACTAATCTGTGTCCCGACTAATCTGTGTCCCGACTAATCTGAGTCCCGACTAATATAGATTAGTCGGGGGCCTGCCCGACTAATCTGTGTCCCGACTAATCTGAGTCCCGACTAATCTGTATTAGTCGGGGCCCCGCCCGACTAATCTATGTCCCGACTAATCTGTGTCCCGACTAATCTGAGTCCCGACTAATATCGATTAGTTGGAGGCCCACCAGACTAATCTGTGTCCCAACTAATATAGATTAGTCGGGGGCCCGCCCGACTAATCTGTGTCCCGACTAATCTGTGTCCCGACTAATCTGAGTCCCGACATCTGTATTAGTCGGGGCCCCGCCCGACTAATCTGTGTCCCAACTAATCTGAGTCCCGACTAATCTGCCCCCGACTAATCTATGTTAGTCCGGGTCCCGACTAATCTGCACCCGACTAATCTATGTTAGTCGGGCCCAATCTCCCGACTAACGACGTTAGCGACCCGCCACGGGACGAAGTTATATAATGAGCTATTGGACAGAGTAAGGGAGAAGCGGATTACTTCGTGGCGTCGGCGCAGACGTGAGGGGCGCCGCTTCTGGGTGAACGGCACTCTTCTCTTGGGTAGCCACAGCAGACGTTGCTTCCGTCCCCATAGATCCTTTCGTCCTTCCGCATCTCTTCCAGACAGGGCTGTCCGCTTTGCACGCACGGGGCTCTCGTCGTCGGCACTGTGTTACACAGTGTTGTGTGTGAATTAACACAGCCAGCCTTGAAAACTCACTCGCGTCAGAAAGACTGTAACAAATCGCCGTTGCTGGAGTGCACACCTCCGTAGCCATGCAGTGTCGTGGGTAGAAGTAGGGCGCATTTCACAACAACGAGAAGAAGACTGCAGTTCATGACAATATGAAATCGGCGAACACTGTTTTACAAATATAACAAGCAGCGCTTGCTACCGCAAGACTGTCAGAAAATTCCGTCATTAAATACAACAAAGCGCTACAAGCTGTGCGAGCTAACCGACGTTTCGCGCTGGCGTGTTGGAGTTGCTGGCATCGATTTGCATAGTTCGACAAGCTGACATAGTGGGGGGCGGCTAAAGACTTGTGTCGATCGACCAATCACACGATAGACTGCGTCGTCGTCGTCGTCGTCGTCGTCGTCGTTGTTGTTGTTGTTGTTGTTGTTGTTGTTGTTGTTGTTGTTGTTGTTGTTGTTGTTGTTGTTGTT
This sequence comes from Linhomoeus sp. GSCO2_2, assembly GCA_030248115.1. Classification (NCBI taxonomy): domain Eukaryota; kingdom Metazoa; phylum Nematoda; class Chromadorea; order Monhysterida; family Linhomoeidae; genus Linhomoeus; species Linhomoeus sp. GSCO2_2. The sequence goes on along the minus strand of JASAMZ010004154.1, from coordinate 3,323 downwards.
GTTGTTGTTGTTGTTGTTGTCGTCGTCGTCGTCGTCGTTGTTGTTGTTGTTGTTGTTGTTGTTGTTGTTGTTGTTGTTGTTGTTGTTGTTGTTGTTGTTGTTGTTGTTGTTGTTGTTGTTGTTGTTGTTGTCGTTGTTGTTGTTGTTGTTGTTGTTGTTGTTGTTGTTGTTGTTGTTGTTGTTGTTGTTGTTGTTGTTGTTGTTGTTGTTGTTGTTGTTGTTGTTGTTGTTGTTGTTGTTGTTGTTGTTGTTGTTGTTGTTGTTGTTGTTGTTGTTGTTGTTGTTGTTGTTGTTGTTGTTGTTGTTGTTGTTGTTGTTGTTGTTGTTGTTGTTGTTGTTGTTGTTGTTGTTGTTGTTGTTGTTGTTGTTGTTGTTGTTGTTGTTGTTGTTGTTGTTGTTGTTGTTGTTGTTGTTGTTGTTGTTGTTGTTGTTGTTGTTGTTGTTGTTGTTGTTGTTGTTGTTGTTGTTGTTGTTGTTGTTGTTGTTGTTGTTGTTGTTGTTGTTGTGCCGTCTGGTGTGTTTCTGGGGGGTCGGCGGGTTACTGTAGCTCCACGTATGTGCTGCAGTAGTCGCCCTTTGTTTCTGCGCCGGTTTCCTCATTGTCCAGTGCGGACGCCGTATTTCGTACCTATGAGGCAAGCGGTTTCTCTTCCCTCTACGGAGCAAGTCGACAGCGCCAGAGCAACCGATTATCATTGGAAAGCCGCGTGAGCTCGAGAGTCGTCGTGGATTTTTACCGGTGTTGGACCTATTTCTGCCCAATGCCCTGAACATCCCCCCTTTCTTTTCTTTGCATTGGTTTTCCTTCCTGTGTGTGCTCGCATTGTCAGTATATTCCAATGCTCGCCACTTCTACTTCCAGGCTTCCAGTTCGTTCGTTTGGTCGTCCCGTATATGAACGCCCTGTGCCTTCCCAGTTCGTCTTCCAGGACTACCGTATCCCGCCTGTACTGAAGAAGCGCGTCAAGTCGTCGCCAGAATGTGTTTGACACAATTGTCATGACTCTTGTACGTGCGTACGTCCGTTTCTCTTGATTTCGCTCACCGCGCGTTGCCGATTTAGCAATACCGAAGAACAACGTATTGCTGGAAAAGCCATGGGAACGCCAGACACTCTGCAAATTTCCTGTCAGCAAAGCTCAAGGGATTTCCTTCTGACCTTGGAAAATCGATTTTCACTCCACCACTCTTGAGATATTCATCAATCTTTGTTCTAGGGCTCTCATAGTCTATTGGAACGGCACCAGTTTCACTAATTTCTTCCAACACAGCATCAATCGTAAGATCTGACGTTTTCAGTGCTTCCACGTCGATTTCACAGTCTCTGTACAACCAATTGTTTCTCTTCAACCACTTCAATCCAGCAACGATCGCCATAGGTCTGATGTAGTGTTGGGTCTTTCCAGAAATGCATACAACTCCAGATCGTTCAATTTCTCGTGGCAATACTTTCAACGTTTCTTCAGGATCGCAAGGGAAATGAATCGCTAGTCCATCTTGAGCGAATTGTCCTTCTCCAGGTAGTTTCAACAGGGTCATGTACGTCTGAACTTGACAGACAAATCTCTTCTCAACGAAATTCAACAACTTCAATGAGTTTGGCACCTTGTCAAGTCTGAGGCTATTACACCAGCTCTTTGCATCGGTCGTCAGTCTGATGTCTGGCGCGGTTCGCTATCGTCTCGTGCCCATGTCGAAAGAGGATTTTGTCGAGTTGACTGCAGAAGCCGAAAGGTTGGGTCGCGAACCGCCAAACAGTTCGGAAATCACAATGGGGATAACGCCCGTTGAGGCCAACGCCACGTTGACGCTGGCCGTTGGAATAGTGCTGGTGAGCTTTGTTTGAGTGGTTTCCGTTTGTTTGTTTGTTTGTTTGTTTGTTTGTTTGTTTGTTTGTTTGTTTGTTTGTTTGTTTGTTTGTTTGTTTGTTTGTTTGTTTGTTTGTTTGTTTGTTTGTTTGTTTGTTCGTTCGTTCGTTCGTTCGTTCCTTTCCTCGCTACTTGTTCAGATTCTTATGGCAGTCTTTCACTTGGAAATGCTGACTGCATTTCTGTCGGACCAAGTTGTCGGTGGGTTCACAACCGGTGCTTCCTGTCACGTCGCCACAGCGCAAATCAACAAACTTCTGGGCACCAGCCTGCCGAGATATGATGGCTTCCTGCGTCTGTTCTACGTGAGTACTGGCGACACAACGACGACGATGACAGTTCGAAAAGCGGCATACATACATTCAGATGTGGCGCGACTTCGTTACATCAATCAAGGACACGAATATTGCGTCGGTAGTCATAGCAATTGCAACGTTTATATTACTCTTTATTGGGAAAGTCATAATAAATCCGCGTTGGAACCGCTTTAGCAGAGTTCCAATTCCATGGGAGTTACTTGTGGTGAGTTGTGATTTGTGCGAGCCAATGACAGAATGAAAGTTTGCTGCAATATGAAGACTGTGCGGGGTTGTAAAAACTTACCTGCACCTGTGATATTTTCACCGTTTATATGTAAGGCAGAATGTACGTTCTGCGTTTTGTTCTCGAAGCTAAATTCAAACTTTGGATGAATTTCTAGTATATGCCATACCGTTTAGCATTAAAACACATCGAACTCAAAATGTCGAATATTTTCAGGTCATTCTCTTCACCGTTGTCGCTTACGCTTTCAATCTGCACGACGCTTATCACATTCACCAAGTTGGCCACATACCCAAAGGGTAAACCACGCAAAACAGTCGCTTTTCCAAGTTTCAATACCTCAGAATTCAAAATCTCCAATTACAGTATCCCAGGCCCAGTGTTGCCTAGAATGGATCTGCTTCCGTCCGTGCTTAGCGACGCTATTGGGATCGCAGCGACGGTTTTCGTGGTGGAGTTATCGCTCGTCAAAATGTTCGCCGCCAAGTTCGACTATAGAATCGACGCCGGACAGGTATACTGTAGGTCAGGATTTAAAACTGTGAACTCGTGCATAAGCCTGAGCTGCCTGAGTTCGTTGCGGCAGAACGGTTGAATGGACCTTCTTCTTCTTCTTACGGCCGATATTTGCGCAGCGCACTAAAGCAGTGTGTGCATGAGCCCCTGCATAGAAGCTGCACGAAAAATTTCTGTCTCACTTTTAGGAGCTCTACGCGTTGAGTTTCATGGAACTCCTTATGTCCTTCTTTCCCGTGTGGCCAGGCGCGGCCTCCATAGCGAGAACTCTGGTTTATGCCAACGCGGGCACGAAAACACAGGTTGGTTTTGGCATTTATTCACAGTAACCAAATTTTCTCTTGAATCTTGACTATTAGAGCATACGTAACTGAACGAAGTAGGTATGGTACATAC
>JASAMZ010004152.1:0-11903 GCA_030248115.1 Linhomoeus sp. GSCO2_2 | reverse complement strand
ATCGGCAGGGGTGGCACATTTTTGCCCTCTCCAAAGTCAACTGCAGCTGAAGAAGTGCGGCCCCCCCCCCCCCCCCTGGTATCGTCTCCACAGGCAAACCAACCACCAACCAGTAGAATATAGGGAAAGAACGAAGGAGCCGTTGGCCGTGCTGGCGGACAAAACGACAACGATGGTGGCCACCAGACGCAGATGGCGCCTGTCGAAGACCAGCTCGGACAGCTTCATTCGATGGCCGGCGTTGAGACCGCCTCTGCGCCGACTGCTCAACGCTTCCGACCTGCAAAAGGCGCATGAATAGTGGTGCGCGTCGCCTCTTGAACGTTGTATATGGGCATCTGCCGTCTGCAAAAAAACGAACAGCTATGACAAGATTGTGGCTGTGTGCAAACTGAACCTATTCGCAGAAGAGGGCGTGTGTACACTACATACACTATCAGCCCTGAATCCGGGCGCTGCGGTATCTCGCTGAGTAGCGTTCCGCGAAAAAGCGTTCCTCCAGCGTTCCTCAGACTGGCCGCCAAAAAGTTTGGCCGCAAAAAAAAAGCGTTCCGCAGAATGGCAGCCAAACGTGCAGACAAGCAAGATTTTGGCGGCGAAAATCTCGCCGATTTTGGCCGCCAAAAGCGGACCAGCTTTGGCGGCCAAAATCCGCCCGGCGGATTTTGGCCGCCAAAATGTGCCGCGGTGGGCCAGCCCCGGCGGCGATTTTGGCCGCCAAAATGTGACTTGCCTGCAGATTTTGGCGACCAAAATCTCCCACGGCGGCCGGGCCCTGGAGCGGACTTTAGCTGCCAAAATGTGCCGCATTCGTCCACTCTTTCTCCTGATTTTTTATTTGATAGCGATATTTCGAAATTTTGGTGTGTTGTTCTTGCATCACTTGTTGCCAGTTGTGTGCCAGGACAACAACAAGCTGTGTGTGTAAAAAGTTCAAAATATACTTTGTGTCTGTCACATCTTGGTGAACAGCATAGTGAACTTAATACATATCATTAGCCGCATCTGGAGAAATTAGCTTGAGAATGTCTGCTATAAACTAAGTGCAGCCATTACCACGATACGGTTGTCTGCACAGCTGATCTAAGTGATCAGTGATATCGCCGCGTTCGCTATATGTTATCGGCATGATACGATGCCGTTCATCTAAAGTTTCTAGCTGTGTGAAATCCTCACATTCAACAAAAAAAGTTGACAAAGATCGAAACTTGCTGCCTCGCGTCTGAACACAACTATCACAGCTTTGAGGCTCGACAAACAACCTGGCCCAGTTTGGAGCAACCGGACGCGACTACGACGGTGACTCAGCAACACAAACGGACGTCAACAAGCTGGTTGTCGACGCTACCGTGTGACAAGATGCCAATCGACGGGGTGGTGGTGTGAGCGTAGGTATAGTGTGCAATGAAACTCCTATACTTTTGAATACTGGTGACGAAACAAGTGCTTTTGAATGGCAAATCGCGCTGTTTGTTGTGCGAAACAAGCAGCGCGGAGTGCGAAACGTGCTTTGTTAGGCAATACACTGCATCTTTGCCGAGCCGCTCTTTCAAAATGCGCAATGGTTGCGGCCAATTGGCGCGTCTGGCTTCAAACAGGCGGCTAAGTTCGGGCGATGTGCATTCCGCTTACAGTATGCACGTTGCTGAAAGTTGTCGCAAGCGCTAGCAGGGAAGGGGCACAGCCGGCCTGAGCAGGAGGTGAATTCTATGGAGGAGTGTTTATTGAATCGGGCCCAATCCGGGTTTTGGTCCCAGGATACTTTAAAAATCATCTCCTTTCCTATACCCACACGTTATAATTAGTGCTAGGATATCGATTTTGGGACCAATTCCGGATTGGGGGGTCGGGAGACGTTAAAATTAACGTCGGTGCGCTGCTTCGTGCGTTCGGTCGAACCTCTCTCCTTCCTTTCCCTCCCCCCCCCCCCCAGATTTTCCATTGGACGAAAAGGATACGTTAATTTTAAGATCGGTGCGCTGCTTGAGACGCGATTCCATCCCATCGCTCCTCCATTCCGCCGCCCTTCGTCTTCGGTGGAGGGGACGGTTGCGCTGCTGCCCGCTCATCGCTGCCCCAGTCGCTCTCAGGGAGGCTGTTTGGGGGCGTTGGAGTTCAGAAAGCAAGCTGGCGTTGGCGAGCGAATGGGCGTTTCTGTTGCGGTGGCGCTCGTTATATAGACGTTTTCGTGCTGCGTCCGTGTTCGTGAAATGGTTTGCTTTTGAAATGTGCGGGACAGCTGGGATACCTTATTATCATTGTATCCCTATTACGCGTCTTCGTCGGCCGAATAGTTTGTTGCAGATGAGGCGAACTCTTCGACATCCCGCCTACGTTGAATTCATTGTAGCTCTTCCATCTATGACAATCCGCTTTCTCCGAAGGACTACCCGACATCTGTGGAGGGCGAGACGAGGGTCGCGTCTTGCACGAAGCAGCCAACAGCGCACAGACTTTGAAATTATTGTCTCTTTTTCATAGGCGCCGACGTCGCGCGTTTGTCTGACGCCTCGGCTTGTCGGAGGGAGACAATAAATTTGAGGTTGGTGCAGTGTTGGCTGCACATCTGTGGACGGCGAGACGAGGGCCGCGTCTTGCAGGGAGCAGCTAACAGCGCAGCGACTTTGAATTTATTGTCTCCCTCTGATAGGCGCCGACGCCGCGCCTACAGACGGCGTCAAAGGGAGACGATGAAATAAAAGTCGGCGCGCTGTCTGCTGCTCCCGTCTACTATCCAGATCGTCTCCCAGCCATCGGACTTGAATAGGGAGACGATAGGGACGATAGGGAGACGTTGAAGTCAAAGTCGCTGCGCTGTCTGTCGCTCCCGTCTACTACCCAGATCGTCTCCCAGCCGTCAGGACGATAGGCAGACGTTGAAGTCAAAGTCGCTGCGCTGTCTGTCGCTCCCGTCTACTACCCAGATCGTCTCCCAGCCGTCAGGACGATAGGGAGACGTTGAAGTCAAAGTGGCTGCGCTGTCTGTCGCTCCCGTCTACTACCCAGATCGTCTCCCAGCCGTCAGGACGATAGGCAGACGTTGAAGTCAAAGTCGCTGCGCTGTCTGTCGCTCCCGTCTACTACCCAGATCGTCTCCCAGCCGTCAGGACGATAGGGAGACGTTGAAGTCAAAGTCGCTGCGCTGTCTGTCGCTCCCGTCTACTACCCAGATCGTCTCCCAGCCGTCAGGACGATAGGGAGACGTTGAAGTCAACCCGTCTACTACCCAGATCGTCTCCCAGCCGTCGGGACGATAGGGAGACGCTGAAGTCAAAGTCGCTGCGCTGTCTGTCGCTCCCGTCTACTACCCAGATCGTCTCCCAGCCGTCGGGACGATAGGGAGACGTTGAAGTCAAAGTCGCTGCGCTGTCTGTCGCTCCCGTCTACTACCCAGATCGTCTCCCAGCCATCAGGACGATAGGGAGACGTTGAAGTCAAAGTCGCTGCGCTGTCTGTCGCTCCCGTCTACTACCCAGATCGTCTCCCAGCCGTCAGGACGATAGGGAGACGTTGAAGTCAAAGTCGCTGCGCTGTCTGTCGCTCCCGTCTACTACCCAGATCGTCTCCCAGCCGTCAGGACGATAGGGAGACGTTGAAGTCAACCCGTCTACTACCCAGATCGTCTCCCAGCCGTCGGGACGATAGGGAGACGCTGAAGTCAAAGTCGCTGCGCTGTCTGTCGCTCCCGTCTACTACCCAGATCGTCTCCCAGCCGTCGGGACGATAGGGAGACGTTGAAGTCAAAGTGGCTGCGCTGTCTGTCGCTCCCGTCTACTACCCAGATCGTCTCCCAGCCATCAGGACGATAGGGAGACGTTGAAGTCAAAGTCGCTGCGCTGTCTGTCGCTCCCGTCTACTACCCAGATCGTCTCCCAGCCGTCAGGACGATAGGGAGACGTTGAAGTCAAAGTCGCTGCGCTGTCTGTTGCTCCCGTCTACTACCCAGATCGTCTCCCAGCCGTCAGGACGATAGGGAGATGTTGAAGTCAAAGTCGCTGCGCTGTCTGTCGCTCCCGTCTACTACCCAGATCGTCTCCCAGTCGTCGGGACGATAGGGAGACGTTGAAGTCAAAGTCGCTGCGCTGTCTGTCGCTCCCGTTTAGTACCCAGATGGTCTCCCAGCCGTCAGGACGATAGGGAGACGTTGAAGTCAAAGTCGCTGCGCTGTCTGTCGCTCCCGTCTGCTACCCAGATCGTCTACCAGCCGTCAGGAGTCATTGTCTCCCAGTCGACAGTTGTCGGCGCTCAAATGTCCGTCGCCACAGCCTATCAGAGAGAGAGGGAGACAATAAAATCAAGGTCGATGCGCTGTCAGCTGCTGCTTGTGAGAAGAGGCAGTCCTTGTCTCCCAGTCGACAGTTGTCGGCGCTCGAATGTCCATCGCCACAGCCTATCAGAGAAAGGAAGATGACAAAACCAAGGTCGACGCGCTGTCAGCTGCTGCTTGTGAGAAGGGGCAGCCTTTGTCTCCCAGCCGACAGTTGTCGGCGCTCGAATATCCATCGCTACAGCCTATCAGAGAAAGGAAGATGATAAAACCAAGGTCGACGCGCTGCCCGCAACTCGCAACTTCACCTCCCAGTCACCAGTTATCAGCGCTTCAGAGAACGACGTCGCTGCCTATCAGAGGGAGACGATAAAATCAAGGTCGACGCACTGCGGGCAACTCGCAACTTCACCTCCCAGCCACCGGTTATCGGCGCTGCAGAGAATGACGTCGCTGCCTATCAGAGGGAGATTCGAATTGTAGTCCCACTAAGCGCAAACTGGCATAGATCAGGCAGGGATGGAGGGATTGCAGCGATATTTGCACAAGTTATAGCTCAATATGCGCTGCAGCTTGTGTTAAAATTTGGCAGAGATCGTGAATGCGTAGCGCTTACGCTGTCATGCCAAAGGAGACGCGTTGTATGTACAGGGCTTTTTTAAGTGAGGGGTCGGGAGCTCGAATAACTTTGGCCCCGGTGAGCCGATTTTGATGAAACTTAAAACAGTACAAATTCAATATCTACCATAGAGTGTGCTAAAATTTTACCCAAATCGGGTATGCGTAGCGCCTACGCTAGCGCGTTAACGAAGGCCTACTCTTTTCGGGCCGCTGGAGATGGCCGCCGTCTTGGTGGTGGCGCCCTCGCTTACGCTGAACACTGTGACGCTAAATATGCAATCTTTCGACAAAAGTGCGGGTTTGGCTAGCGTTTCCTGCTTCATTATTGTTCAGTTTAGTTGCAAGATTGCATATTTAGCGTCACTGTGCTCAGCATACGCAAGGGCGCCACCACCAGGACGGCGGTCACCTCCAGCGGCCCGAAAAGAGTAGTCCTTCGTTAACGCGCTAGCGTGGACGCTACGCACGCACGATTTGGGTAAAATTTTAACACACGCTATGGTAGATATTGAGTTTATACTGTTTTAAGTTTCATCAAAATCGGCTTGCCGGGGCCAAAGTTATTCGAGCTCCCAACCCCTCACTTTAAAAAAACCCTGTATGTATGTACACTAGGTACATACCGTACATGAGTATACCAACGCAAACTTACGTAGATTAAGTAAGAATGCAGCAATTACAGCGATATTTACACACTTCATAGCTCAATATGTGCTGTGATTTGTGTTACAATTTTGCGGCGATCGCAAACGCGTAGCACCTACGCGGCCGCGCGAAGGGAGACGATAAAGTCGAAGTCGCTGCGCTGACTACCGCTCTCGCCTGCTACACAGATCGTCTCCCAGCCGTCGGATCTCGTCTCTCTACATATGCGTCAAAGGGAGACGATGAAATTAAAGTCGCTGCGCTGTCTGAATCCCACGCCTGTTGCACAGATCGTCTCCCAGCCCTCGGACTTCGTCTCTCTGCAGACGCGTCAAAAGGAGACGATGAAATCAAAGTCGCTGCGCTGTCTGCCGCTCCCGCCTGCTACACAGATCGTCTCCCAGCCGTCAGACTTCGTCTCTCTGCAGACTCGTCAAAAGGAGACGATGAAATCAAAGTCGCTGCGCTGTCTGCCGACCCCGCCTCCTACACAGATCGTCTCCCAGCCGTCAGACTTCGTCTCTCTGCAGACGCGTCAAAAGGAGACGATGAAATCAAAGTCGCTGCGCTGTCTGCCGACCCCGCCTCCTACACAGATCGTCTCCCAGCCATCAGACTTCGTCTCTCTGCAGACGCGTCAAAAGGAGACGATGAAATCAAAGTCGCTGCGCTGTCTGCCGCTCCCGCTTCCTACACAGATCGTCTCCCAGCAGTCGGACTTCGTCTCTCTGCAGACGCGTCAAAAGGAGACGATGAAATCAAAGTCGCTGCGCTGTCTGCCGACCCCGCCTCCTACACAGATCGTCTCCCAGCCGTCGGACTTCGTCTCTCTGCAGACGCGTCAAAAGGAGACGATGAAATCAAAGTCGCTGCGCTATCTGCCGACCCCGCCTCCTACACAGATCGTCTCCCAGCCGTCGGACTTCGTCTCTCTGCAGACGCGTCAAAAGGAGACGATGAAATCAAAGTCGGTGCGCTGTCTGCCGACTCCGCCTGCTACACAGATAGTCTGCCAGCCGTCGGACTTCGTCTCTCTGCAGACGTGTCAAAAGGAGACGATGAAATCAAAGTCGCTGCGCTGTCTGCCGCTCCCGCCTCCTACACAGATCGTCTGCCAGCCGTTCGGCTTCTCTCTGCAGGCGCGTCAAAAGGAGACGATGAAATCAAAGTGGCTGGGCTGTCTGTCAACCCCGCCTGCTACATAGATCGTCTCCCGGCCGTCGGACTTCGTCTCTCTGCAGGCGCGTCAAAAGGAGACGATGAAATCAAAGTCGCTGGGCTGTCTGTCGACCCCGCCTGCCACATAGATCGTCTCCCGGCCATCGGACTTCGTCTCTCTGCAGACGCGTCAAAAGGAGACGATGAAATCAAAGTCGCTGGGCTGTCTGTCGACCCCGCCTGCTACATAGATCGTCTCCCGGCCGTCGGACTTCGTCTCTCTGCAGGCGCGTCAAAAGGAGACGATGAAATCAAAGTCGCTGCGCTGTCAGTCGCCCCCGCCCGCTACATAGATCGTCTCCCGGCCGTCGGACTTCGTCTCTCTGCAGGCGCGTCAAAAGGAGACGATGAAATCAAAGTCGCTGCGCTGTCTGCCGACCCCGCCTCCTACACAGATCGTCTGCCAGCCGTCGGACAACGCCTCTCTACAGACGCGTCAAAAGGAGACGATGAAATAAAAGTCGCTGCGCTGTCTGCCGCTCCCGCCTCCTACACAGATCGTCTCCTAGCCGTCAGACTTCGTCTCTCTGCAGACGCGTCAAAAGGAGACGATGAAATCAAAGTCGCTGCGCTGTCTGCCGACCCCGCCTCCTACACAGATCGTCTCCCAGCCGTCGGACTTCGTCTCTCTGCAGACGCGTCAAAAGGAGACGATGAAATCAAAGTCGGTGCGCTGTCTGCCGACTCCGCCTGCTACACAGATAGTCTGCCAGCCGTCGGACTTCGTCTCTCTGCAGACGTGTCAAAAGGAGACGATGAAATCAAAGTCGCTGCGCTGTCTGCCGCTCCCGCCTCCTGCACAGATCGTCTGCCAGCCGTTCGGCTTCTCTCTGCAGGCGCGTCAAAAGGAGACGATGAAATCAAAGTCGCTGGGCTGTCTGTCGACCCCGCCTGCTACATAGATCGTCTCCCGGCCGTCGGACTTCGTCTCTCTGCAGGCGCGTCAAAAGGAGACGATGAAATCAAAGTCGCTGGGCTGTCTGTCGACCCCGCCTGCTACATAGATCGTCTCCCGGCCGTCGGACTTCGTCTCTCTGCAGACGCGTCAAAAGGAGACGATGAAATCAGAGTCGTTGGGCTGTCTGTCGACCCCGCCTGCTACATAGATCGTCTCCCGGCCGTCGGACTTCGTCTCTCTGCAGACGCGTCAAAAGGAGACGATGAAATCAAAGTCGCTGGGCTGTCTGTCGACCCCACCTGCTACATAGATCGTCTCCCGGCCGTCGGACTTCGTCTCTCTGCAGGCGCGTCAAAAGGAGACGATGAAATCAAAGTCGCTGCGCTGTCAGTCGCCCTCGCCTGCTACATAGATCGTCTCCCGGCCGTCAGACTTCGTCTCTCTGCAGGCGCGCCAAAAGGAGACGATGAAATCAAAGTCGCTGCGCTGTCAGCCGCCCCCGCCTGCTACATAGATCGTCTCCCGGCCGTCGGACTTCGTCTCTCTGCAGGCGCGCCAAAAGGAGACGATGAAAAGAAAGTCGCTGCGCTGTCAGCCGCCCCCGCCTGCTACATAGATCGTCTCCCGGCCGTAGCCGCCCCCGCCTGCTACATAGATCTACTCCCGGCCGTCAGACTTCGTCTCTCTGCAGGCGCGCCAAAAGGAGACGATGAAATGAAAGTCGCTGCGCTGTCAGCCGCCCCCGCCTGCTATATAGATCGTCTCCCTGCCGTCAGACTTCGTCTCTCTGCAGGCGCGCCAAAAGGAGACGATGAAATCAAAGTCGCTGCGCTGTCAGCCGCCCCCGCCTGCTACATAGATCGTCTCCCGGCCGTCGGACTTCGTCTCTCTGCAGGCGCGCCAAAAGGAGACGATGAAATCAAAGTCGCTGCGCTGTCAGCCGCCCCCGCCTGCTACATAGATCGTCTCCCGGCCGTAGCCGCCCCCGCCTGCTACATAGATCGTCTCCCGGCCATCGGACTTCGTCTCTCTGCAGGCGCGTCAAAAGGAGACGATGAAATGAAAGTCGCTGCGCTGTCAGCCGCCCCCGCCTGCTACATAGATCATCTCCCGGCCATCGGACTTCGTCTCTCTGCAGGCGCGCCAAAAGGAGACGATGAAATCAAAGTCGCTGGGCTGTCTGTCGACCCCGCCTGCTACATAGATCGTCTCCCGGCCGTCGGACTTCGTCTCTCTGCAGGCGCGTCAAAAGGAGACGATGAAATCAAAGTCGCTGCGCTGTCAGCCGCCCCCGCCTGCTACATAGATCGTCTCCCGGCCGTCGGACTTCGCCTCTCTGCAGGCGCGCCAAAAGGAGACGATGAAATCAAAGTCGCTGGGCTGTCTGTCGACTCCGCCTGCGACATAGATCGTCTCCCGGCCGTCGGACTTCGTCTCTCTGCAGGCGCGTCAAAAGGAGACGATGAAATCAAAGTCGCTGGGCTGTCTGTCGACCCCGCCCTACAGAAGGAGAATGCAGGCGCGCCATCAAAAGGAGACGATGAAATCAAAATCGCTGCGCGAGAATTTTTTTTTTTTTTTTTGTGGTAAACCGCGTCCCTACGTTGCCTATTAGGCCAAGTGCGTGTATGTTCTGTATGTTAACACTTCACCTCTCGTACGCCTGCACTGGGAGCCCAATGTGTGCGCCCCATTTGGCCGACTACGTGTACGTTTTGTATGTTAACACTTCACCTGTCGTGCGCCTGCACTGGGCGCCTAACGTGTGTATCTACGGAAGGTGTTATGCAAGCGACCAGTTGCAGAGCAAGGAAGCTCAGTACAAGACACTGTGAAGTAACATGTGTTCATGCGTCACTGGTTGTTTTTTAAAGTATCCTTTTTCGCGATCACTGGCCTATGTTTACAGCGGAGAGCCTTGGGACCAAAGCGGGATTGGCCCCCACTTACAGTTTGCACTAAAACTCGGTCGGCGTCGCGCCTGGCGGGTCTCAGCTGAGGCTTAGCGCGACCACCAACTTCAGGGCGCGCTCCGCGCGCCCTGAAGTCGGTCACCGGTCGCGTTAAGCCTAAGCTTCGACCCGCCAGACTGCGACGCCGACTGACTCTTGTGGAGGGGGGCGCAGGGCGAGCCTAAGCATAGCCTGATTTGGAAGGAACCAAATGACCTACAGGCAATAGAAATATACGTTATAGTAGTGTATTTCGCGATTTTGAGCATATCGGAGAATTATCCGGGTTTTCCCTAACGTATCCGTGAAAACTCAGATATCCGGGTTTTCACTAACCTAACAGTGAATACATGGATATCCGGGTATTCACTAACCAACTCAGTGAAAACCCGGATATCCGAGTTTTCACTGAAGATGGGTTTTCCCGGTCACATATATACACATCGCCGCGCTGAGGCGCGGCGAAAAAACTCGCAGCAACTTGCCTATACTCCAGCAATTCTACTAAGCAGCGCTACGTGTGCTTGCACCACAAACACACCACAGCACCGCTAAGCAGCACTTACGCCACGAACTGCACAGAGAGTCAGAGACATATCGTAGGTAGAGAACAGCATCAGACTAGTTGACGGACTGATTCCTCAACCGGCGATGAAGCTTGAAACAAATTTTGGCTGACAAAATCGGACCGGACGGACCGGGCCAGAAAGAACGCGGTTTGGTGGCCAAAATCGGCACCAACTTTGGCAGCCAAAGTTGCCAGACAGGCCGACGGCTCGGCGCGGCTGGGCGCACGCTTTGGCGGCCAAAATCGGCGCCGATTTTGGCGGCCAAAGAGAAAATTTTGGCGGCCAAAATCGGCGCCGATTTGGCGGCCAAAGCGCGTTTTGGCCGGCCCGGCCCGTCCGGTCCGATTTTGGCCGCCAAAGTCGTACCGGCCGGGGAACGCTCTTTTTGGCTGCCAATGTTTTTGGCAGCCAAAGCGCCTCGGAACGCTTTTTCAAAAAGCGTTCCCAAAACGTCGTCTTGTGGCGGAACACTACTCAGCGAGGTATGGATGGCCACGCGTCAGCAACATGAACACCTCAAAGTCGTACAGCACCTTATTAGGTCCAGGGCTTTGTCAACCGCCTCGACTGGCACGTTGTAGGCGCGAAGGGAGCGCCTGGCAGCCGTCTCGTCTCTCTTGGTCAGCAGTAGCCACTTGGGGCTTTCCGGTAGGTAGAGGGCGCCAGCGATCAGTACGAGGGAGACGGGCAGCGTCAGGCAGGCGTAGACTCGCCACCAGCCCTCGACAGTGCCTAGGACGCGCTCCATGGAGAGCACGGAGCCTGCCATATCGCCCAGGGTGCGCAGGGCCACGCACAGCATCGTGGCCGAGCCCTGGAGTACGTACGTGCGTGCTCTCCCTCCATTCACAGAATCACACGGGAAACAACGCCATGAGGGCTATATAAGGATTGTTGTCTTGCAATGCGGCGCAAGCGTCAGCGCTTCCAAAAGCAACCTTGCTGTCAGGTTAACACCGCAACCGCACTAAGTGGTTAATTCCTTTTCGCGCACTTAGTGTGATGTTATGTATGTACCTGCAGCGAGGGTATCGTGGTCTCCACCAGGTAGGTGTTGGCGATGGGCGACGCAAACGCGAACATGAAGAAGGTGAGGTTGATTCCTGAAACGGCTCGCCACTTGGATCACCCCCCCCCCCCCCTTGAACCCCACATTTTGCATGGGAAGGTGGTGCACAATATCTGGTGCAAAACCACACAACCACCCCCCCCCCTCCCCCCACGCCGACCAAGTGCAAGGAGCAGCACGGAACGAAGAGGATGGGCTGCGGCCAAGACGGCGCAACAGAGTAGGGTGAGTGCTGGTCCGCCAATCAGTAGAGCTCGCTTTCTCCCCCTGAAGCAACACGGATGCGGGCGATTGTGTAGGTAGGTACATAGTGCGTCCCGCTACGTTTGTTTCTACTACCCGAATGCTGCAGCAAGACATGCCCTGAGCACGCCCAATTTTTAGCCGCACTCAACAGTAGTTACGCAGCTTTGAGCTCGCGCTAGGAGGGAGTGAAATCGCGTTGCGCTCCCTGCGGACGTCGAGGTACAGTAGCCCACCAGTTGTCGGCCATTCTGGTGCTGAGTAGTGAGCCGGCGATGCCGAAGAGCGCGGGCACCGTCAGTACGCTGGACCAGATCCAGACCATGGCAGCCTCTGACACTTGCAGACCGTAGTGGTGCTGAATTACCCCAAGACTAAATATAGCTGCCGCTACACGCTTCGGTATTCGATTTCAGTATGG
>JASAMZ010004151.1:0-17253 GCA_030248115.1 Linhomoeus sp. GSCO2_2 | reverse complement strand
GGAGCGACTGAGTTGCCTGTCAGCGGTGCGCGGCACGCAGGGCGACAGCTCATGAAGAGATGACTCGTTCTCCCGGCCGCAAACAGTTGGGGGGCAATATTTGCGCTTGCCGTCCCCACCCCCGCGCCTTCTCAGCAGGTAGAAATCCCTCCTATCTGGATGCTCGGCGGGTGACCCGCGCGCTAGAGCTGTATTTTGCGTATGTAAGCACCTACCGACAACGAGTAAATGCTGTTAGTATTTGTGTCATCTCGTGCCACTAGCGATTGCAACGGGCTAAAGAGTTCTGTGATAGAAATTCGCGAAAAATGGCGAATTCTGAAAGCCTGCAAAAGCGTTAGCCATAGCGAACAACGCGGAACGCGTGTTAGTCACGCGTGCCGTCCCGCTGCGACGCGCGTACGCCGCGCAACGCCACGCGGCACGCACCGAAGGCTGTGGGAGAAAGCGAGGCCATCTCCAGCAGCCAGGGCTCCACCTCTCTCTGGTACTCCAGGCGGCAAGTGGGCCAGGCTATTTTCTGGGAAGACGACGACGACGATGACAGCATGACGATTGGACGACGCTTCTTAGAAGAGAGAACGGGAGATGAGTCTTGATGACGAATCTTCTGCCGGCTTCTTCTCTGGCTCTTCTCAGGCTTCGCTGGCTTAGCAAGAGATGGTACAAGCGAAGAATGACTACAGACTCCTTTCGAATAGGCGCTCTATACTACGGCGAGAGAGAGAGAGGCGCGGCGGTACTATATCCTATATACTAAGCGGCTAACGATGTCTGTTTGTCATTCATTTATGAAAGACGCTCTGCTCGCGCGACGCACTGCGGCTGAGGTGCCATCACTAAAAGACGAACGAGTCATTGACTGTACAGACTTCAGAACAGTTGTGGCGGACGATCCATTGCGCTCTGTCAGTTTGAGAACTTGAGAATCTGACGATGCGTAGGACAGAAGAGCTGTTTGTCATCAGTTACAGATGATCGAATGCTCTTTGGACTGCAGAACAGTGCTGGCTGATGATCCGTCATGCTCTATAGGCTTGAGACCATCAGAAGTGAGTATAAATAAATACTACAGAAACACCTACGAGCTTTCGCTGGTGAGTTGCAACTGGTCGCAGAATGTCAGGATTAGGCTCTACAGCAGTGAACCTATACAGTAGCTGGTAGCTGGTGACCAATTGCAGCTGAGTCAGGCGATCATCGACAGTCATGGACCTACAGTATCACCTACGGGCGTGCAGTGGTGGTGAGCGATCTGTCTCATTCAATGCGCTTGAGAGCATCAGATAGATGCACTGCACAGACGAACAGTTGCTGGCAGTCCCAAACGAACGATCGAATGGTCTTCAGACATGCGATCAGTGGCGGCAGGCGATCTATCACGCTCACAGGTTTGACAACTTTAGCACTAACAATCTGGCGCTCAAAACAGCTGCTATCAATGATAGATGATACAGTATCACCTACGGGCTAAAGGCACTAGTACTATACAATGCATAGAAACCGCATTTGGTTCGGACAGTCTAGACGTTCTGCACGCCCAGCCAGGGTGGGGTCAATATCGGATGTCCATATCAGTATCAATATCGAAAGTCAGTATCGGATCGGCGGTGACCAAATTTTCGCCTGCCGCCTATTCGAGAATTACTGTAGCCATTCCTTTCCAGGGAAATGGGCATTCGCCCCAGCGAAAGAACATGCGCTGCTGGCGGGTCGAGAAGGTTCTATAGGATGAGTAACGGGAGGCCAGGCCAGCAGGCGTCGTGCGCACACACACACACATGTGGTGCACATCAGAACATGCATAGAAAGAAGGCACAAGCTGCGGGCTAGAGCGATGAGCGGACGGACGGGCGGCCGAAGAGAGAAATTGACCCGAATCGATAGATTTTTCCCGCGACTACCCACTTGGCTTCTTTTTCATGCCCGCAGGCATACGTGTAGCCGGGGGGGGGGGGGCATGGGGGGGGGGGTAAGCCCCCCCCCCCCTAGCCGGAGGTGTACCCCCCCCATACCCCCCCCCAGGTACCCCCCTCCCGCCTTCCCCAAAAGACCCCCCCCCCCCTAGAATTTCAACAATTTTCGCCTGCGGCGCTTAAAAATGGCAAAAATTTCACCTGCGGCGCTATATTTTGGACGTTTTTGACCAAAATTAAGCGATTTTTGGCACTTTTTGGCCTATTTTTGCAAAATTTTCTTATTTTTTGGTACTTTTTCGGCAAAATTTTTAGGTCATTTGACCCCCCCTCCAGGGGCCTCAGACCCCCCCCCCCCCCTGAGGGGTCATATACCCCCCCCCGACCCCCCCCCCCCCCTCCCCGGTTGGCGGCTACACGTATGCCCGCAGGGCATAGAAAAGGTTCGAGTGTGGTACTGGGGACGGGGAGAGGTGCAGCAAGCGCCCATAATCACATCGTTAATGTTACGTCTTGCTATGTTTTGCCAGCAAGTAGTGATGGCAACTTGAAAACCGGGTAAGTACTTACCCGGTTTTACCCGGTTTTTTAAAACTGGGTATACTTACTTCGTACTTACCCGGTTTAGTTTTGCGTACCCGGTTTTACTTTTACCCGGTTTTTTGCCGCATTTACTTACCTGGTTTCAGGCCGAAAACCGGGTACCTGGTTTACTTACCCACTACCAACACTTGGGTAAGAAACCGGGTAAACAGTTGTAATTTTGCATCTTAGGCTCAAGATGCCTTACCTGTTGAGTGCGCAAAGTAAAATTGCAACATTTCTTGTTGAATAAATTTTACTTTGCACTCCTAAATTCATCAACTTAGGAAAAATTGACAGTATGTAAAGTTTTAGCGAAGAAGACTCCAATTCTTGATGAGAATCAGCACCACCGAACAATAAACTCAATGAATGATTCAATGATGAAATACCGTCGTCATCTCCGTACACAGTTAGTGTGCCACATAAGTGTCTTTGAAAGTTTTGTGTTTGGGTAGTATCGACACTACCTCGTCTGCTTCAGTTGACGTTAACGCAATAGCTACTTAAATTTGTTTTGCTTTATTTCACGAACCACAATTTGGCTCATAAGCTTGCGCTGGTGAATGCGCAGTGTTGTATGACTTCTGGAAGAACATAGGTGTCAACACAACGCAATAATCCTGGCTTTCCGATGTGCAGAAATCGAGATTTCAACTTGAGTTTACTTACCCGGTTTACCCGGTTTTATGCCCAAATACTTACCCGGTTTTCGAAAAACTGGGTATACTTACTTGTACTTACCCGGTTGTCAAATTACAAATTTTACTTACTTTTACTTACCCGGTTTTAAAATTCTCAAAGTTGCCATCACTACCAGCAAGTCCTTGAGTGCTTGGTAGGCACTCATTTTGGTGCAACCCCGTGCTCCAGTGTGTCCGTTGTTCCAAGATTTCGGAAATTGTTTTGTTCTTGTTTTGTTCCAGGGGGTCCAAAAATAAATTGTTTTGTTCTTGTTCTTGTTCCAACCCAAATCTTGGAACATTGTTAACAATTTAAGGAACATTGTTCTTAAATTGTTCCATCCAGTCAGTGTAACGCTGGCCCTAAATATCCCGATCGGTGCACCTGCAGTGGCATATTGTTCACGACATCTAAAATTTCTGGCTTGCGCCACATCAAATGTTCAAACTTCAAACCAATCAAATGTTCCAGTCTTGAACCTGTGATGTTCCCCGACTGACTCATCACTGCGTCATTTTGTTACACAGCGCATTTCAAAAGGAACAATTTAGGAACAATTTAAGAACAATTTAACCATTTTGTTCCAATCGCCCCGGTACATTGTTCTTGTTTTGTTCTTGTTCCAGAAAGTCGTGGAACAATATAAATTGTTCTTGTTTTGTTAACAATTTAGCAGGAACTTTGTTCCGGAACATTGTTCCGTCGGAACAATTGGACACACTGCCGTGCTCACATCTGCGCTACATAGGGGCACGGTTACCGTAGTGCAGCTCGCCTAATTCTAGACTTCGAACTTCCTGATGGTAGTCTCAGCCAGCCGCGTAATTTTCTGCAACTCACCTTATGTATGTCACACGTTGACGACGTTGCGCTCAGTTGTCCTCAGTGTTGATGATGGGTCTTAGTTCCAGTTTGTAGCCAAAGTAGAGCAACAAAGGAGGATCTCAACTTGGCCACAGTCGCCAAATAAAAGAAAAGCGTTTTGCTCCTCTCTAAACTCTCTCTCTTAGGATTCTGGGCGTTTTCACTCTTTGGGCGGGGAATGCCTTCAGTCACTGCAACCGCTCGAGAGGTAGGTAAATATAGCGCTCCGCTGCGTCGCACAGTCAGTCGGAGTTAGTTCTCCCGGACTGTTGTACTGGCACAGCTCTATTCTATGCGCGCCAGCAGCTAGTTTCTCCGCTGCCGCTAAGCCCAAGACTGCGAGGGGCTATGGCTCTGCAGACTAGAGGTATGCTACTGGCCAACTGCGGGCGAACGAGCTACGACTTATGGCAGTGGCCCCTTTGCACGAAGCGCCCCCTTTGCTCAAAAAGAACGTTGTACTCCGTCCCCCCCCCCCCCCCCTGCATTCTCAGATGTGGAAGAGTCGGGCACAATGTATGGCGAAACGACATAAAGCACAGAGACAATCTACCTACGGTACTCCAATACCCCCCCCCCCCCCCCCCGGGGTGGGGGGGGGGGGGGGAATTTGGTCTTTCCTTTTGGGATGAACTATTGGAGTTTGGATGGCCTATTCGAGGGGGCGGGGGGGGGGGGAGATAAAATTGTATTTGCGGTTTGTATGTGTTACAATACCGAACACAGGAATCCAACCTCGCAACAAGTGGCGTTGGCGTACTGTACCTTTTCTACTCGAACTATATGCAGTTTCATGAACCAGCATAAAGCTTAGACTCAACTCAAGTTTACACTTCGACTAAGATAGCCCATCATCAAGAGAGGGGGGGGGGGGGGGTATTGTCGACTTCATCGTCGACTCTATTCAACGCGTGTGCAATGCGGCATGCCCGTTTGGTCCATTTGTCAAACTTCGGAGCTTGCTTATCAAAAGAACACGGTCAAATCACAGGCACAGCCGGGACACGAACCAAAACCCATCAGCGTTGTGTGTGCGTGTGTGTGTGTGTGTAGGTACAGGGAACACGGAAACCGAATCCGTAGCGTAATCTGTTTGTCGCGCGCGGTCAGCGAATGTCTCGGGCAGAGAGGCGGCAACGCGTAGACACTGACACCTTGCACAGACCAGGGTGACCAACAGAAACTCACTTTGAGTTTCAATTTTAATGGCAAGCAGCTAATTGAAATCGAAACAATCGAAACTGCCACGGATGTTGTAGCTGAAACTGCAACTGAAACTGAAAGTCACAGATTACCTAGTCTCAGTTATTTGAATTTATTTAGTTATTTGAACTAGAATATTTAGCGAAATCTAAGCATTTTTCAAAAATTTCCTACAAATATGGTGACAAAGTAGATTGTGACATTTTGGATCCTCAATATATGAAACTCAGTTTCAGTTACTGAAACTGAAACTCGCAAAGTGCTAAAACTGAAACTGATACTCAGTCAAAGCCATAATTATTTTAAATGAAACTGAAACTAAAATGATTTTCTAATGGTCACCCTGGGCGGGCACGCAAAGGTCCAATCGGTGGACTTCTGCATTGGAAATCAGCCACAGAGAAATGGTTGTCTGTTGTATACGTTGTACGTCGCATGTGTAGCTAGCAAACTTCAAGACCCAGCGAAGACCGAAAACTGACAACAAACGGAAACTGCACGCGAGTCTTGCCGGCATAAGTAAAGGTCCACCGAACGCCTAGCTGGAGGCTTGGGAATCGAACAACTATTGTATGAAATTTTGAAATCCCTAACCACAAAAGTGGCGCAGTTTCAGTTTGAGACGTAGAGCGCCAGGCTGCTTTTACCGACGCGCGCCCGTACTTAAAGTACATAGGTAAGTGTGCCCAAATGGTTGCCAACCCAATCCGATTCCGCACTTTGACTCCGACACGAACCCTATTCGCGTATCGAATTGTACACAAGCCGCAACGTATGTCCATTTTCATACAGAGATAAGGTCCCATCTCTCGCTCGCCCGATGTGTGTACTCGGCAAAACCGCTCGGATACATACCTACACATACAAAAAAAACTCCACGCAAACCAGACCAGTAAACCAGTTCAGCATTATTCCTTCGGCCCTAATTACCGGGTGAACGAACGCAACGCGTTGATATACATACATACCGTCGCTTAGGCACCGCTGTTGACAACCCACAACCCAACTTCAGAAGAGAACTGTCCACTGTACTCTGTCACCCAACTGACGATAATGACCACAAATAAAAAGCCGTCGGTTTTTCTCTTAAGTATAGCCTAGCAGCGAAAGCTGGTCCATATGTCGTTGTACAGCCAAGGGACTCGCGCGCAATGCGAAAGCGAAAGGTGGCAAAAAGGCCAACAAAGCTTGACTAAGAATCTGACGAGTGGGCGACACCTCTGAATGCCCTCGGGCGACTCAGGTGGCCACCGAGCGTTGCAGGGGGCCTACAGAGGTGTGCTGATTGTGCAGGTGCAATTGGCGCAGCCAGCGCACAGCCGTCAAAAGGTAAACGCTCAGCTCCTCCAGCCCACTGGTCACGTCCAGTCTACCGCACAGCCTGTCCAGGTGATCGAAGAACTCTGAAAACGCCACAGGGTGTGCAAACCAGTTAAAGCGCAAGTATTCACAGCGTCCCACCACAGTGTTCCAAAGTGTCGGTGGAGCGCCGACTCTTGTGCTGTGCCCAGGTGCGGTGGGCTCGCGCCAGCTGCTGCAGAGGCCCCAACAGACCACTGGGAATGGCCACCGATGGGCCAGCCGGACTGGATCCCTGAAGAGAGATACTGCCATGATTGTGACGCCGCTGAAACTGAAGCACCACAGACGCGTCATTCTACTGTTCAGCATTCGGCTATAACAGTCACTGGCATGGCACCTCTTGGCTCTGAAGCCCACTGGTCACGCAAAACCAACATCAAGTTCACTGAAAGTCCCTGTTCATCATTTCAGCCATGCGAGTCGTGGCCAAGGCTCATTAGAACCTCACTACGTTGCAAGGAAATCAATCCAACATTTGAGTGTTACGCCCACTGAAGCCCTACTGGCATTTTCAATTCACGACAGCCATGGCAATAAACCACTGGTTCACTGGAAAAATGACTCACTGACATTCGCCAGCTATTCCCCATCAGCAGACCCACCATTTCCTTAGCGGAATTGCCAAGGACGTCACAGGCGGCCTCCTCCCTGCAGAGGTAGAGCTGGAAGCTGAGCAGGGAAGCCGTGAGGTCGTACAGGGCCAGAATCCTGCCCGTGAGCTCGCTGGAGGACAACTGGGCCGACGACGAGGACGCGTGCGGCTTGACGAATCTCATGAGCGTCTGCCTAAAAGTGACAGGGGCAGATTATCACTGCTTTGAGCAACTGAGACAGTTTTGCGTGGCCAGCGCCACGTCATAGGTGAACCTGGAGCGACAAAACAACTGAAGAACCCACTCTAGGAGGGCCCTGGTGTCCCTGAGCATCTTCTCCACCCGACAGACCGCATCCTGCAGCTGCAGGGGCTGCTGACGAGGCTGCTGCTTGTCCAGAGCGCGAATCGAGAGGCAAAAGTAGACAATGGACTCTAGATACAGCAGAGGGCGCAGCAGGCGGTCCGGCTAAAACGTGGCAAGGCATCATGTTAGCTACGGCATCATTTCATTCTTATCTTACGCAACTCCACCACCTCCTCATCTGCCTTCTTCTTCAGAGGCTTGGCAATGCCCTGATAGTAGGCCTGGTCCGCCAGAGAGGTGTCCAGCTCTGCAGGGGCCCTGGGCTTCAGCAGCTCAGCCAGGCCATCAGTCTCAGAGCCCTGCGGAGTCCTGGGAGCGCCCTCGACCTCGTCCACGTCCATGACGGCGCCCATGGAGCCAGCGGTCTCGCTGCCGAATCGGGCCCGGTTGCCACCGCTGGCAGCAACGACCATCGACGATGGCTCGGAGACGTTGGGAACAACCACGGCAGTGGGCCTCATCACCACCTTCTTGTTCGCCTTGGACGAGCTGCAAGGAACCCAGCAATGATCAGGTCACTCTAGACCATCTCAGATGGTTTTCAATAGCGAGACAACAACACACCCAACGTTGGGAGAGAATCGACTGGTGCTGGTCTCCATGGACAAGCCAGTGTCTTGGGTCTCCCCAAGGGGCAACTGAAGAGTTGGTGGAGGGGGAAGAGGCTCAGCTGGCGCGGGATCCGGTGGCAGTGGAGGCCCCTGCTCCTTCTCCAGGGTTGGGGCTTCCACAGGCATGTCTTCTTCAGGGGGACACTTCACTGGCTCAACAGAAAGACTGTCAGGCACTGCCTTCAGCTTCTTCACTGCAGAACCGCCATGCTCTTGCTCAGAGTCAGCCTTCCTCTTCTTCTTTTCCTCCTTCTTCTTCCTTTTCTCTTTGTGGTGTTTGTGCTCCTTGACCGCCCCCTTCTCTTTGTTGTCCTTAACGTCCTTCCCTCCAAACATCTTTTTCCTCTTCTTGATTTCCATATTTAGCAGATTGAGGCTAAGGGGATGCAAAATTACAACTGTTTACCCTGGTTTCTTACCCAAGAGTTCTAGAGAGTAAGTACAACCTGGTTCCCGGTTTTCGGCCTGAGACCAGGTGAGTACATGCGGCAAAAAACCGGGTAAAAGTAAAACCGGGTAGCAAAAATTTAAACCGGGTAAGTACGAAGTAAGTATACCCATTTTTAAAAAACCGGGTAAAACCGGTAAGATCTTACCCGGTTCGATGCCGCGCTCCTTCCTTGGCAAAAGGTAGCCAGACGTAACATTAACGATGTAATTATGGACCATCTTGCTGCCAAGTCCTCTGCTGATCACTGCAGTCACCAGGCTGGGTCATTGTTCCTTTTTCGTTTGGTTTTTTCAGTCTCAGTTCTTTGGCCTGCGGGTTTCTCATACGTTTGTTTTCTCTTGCCGCCAAGTTTTCACCACTATTCGTCTCCTTGTCAATTCTACTGAGGAGGGTCTCTAAGTCTCTTGTGTGACGGGGTCGTTCTCTGATTGTTTATAAGACGCTTTTCCTTCTAGGGGGGGTCTCTGGCCTCTTTCTGGCGGGGGGGTCTTCCTCCTGTTTCTTCCGTTTCTTCCTCTTCTCCTCCTTGTCTAAATCTCTGAATTTCGTCTGACTTGACAAAAGTTCCTTAACGGCCATTATAAAGTTTTGCTCGCTTCTGTAGCTTGCCGAGACCACCGGAGTTGGGGATGCCACCACCGGTGTGAGGGAGGATGAGCCCGTCTGCGATGACTTGGGCTCCGCTGACTACTAGTTGAGCTGTACTGTGATCGCTTCCACTTATGGTCAAACCCGACCCGACTCATAGCTTCCTCGTTTTTCCGCATGGCCTTCTTCTTTGCTCAGGGTTCTGCTCCGGGAGGCTCGGAGTTGTCCATTTTGGACCGCCGAGCAGGTCTGATGTCTAAATTTCCTCCCTTGGCCTTGGGATTCTAGGCTTGTCTTGGGGGGGTGCTTCTTTCTAGAGAAGGCGCCGCTCCTTGCTGCTCTCGGAGACGAGGGGAAACGCCCACTCCAATTGGAGCCTACTGGGGAGGGGGTACCTAGGAGAGGGGTATGGGGGGGGGTAATACCTCCGGCTAGGGGGGGGGGCTCACCCCCCCACGCCCCCCCATGCCCCCCCCCCGGCTACACGTATGCCTGCGGGCACCGGAAAAGAAGCCAAGTGGGTAGTCGCGGGAAAAATCTATCGATTCGGGTCAATTTCTCTCTTCGGCCGCCCGTCCGTCCGCTCATCGCTCTAGCCCGCAGCTTGTGCCTTCTTTCTATGCATGTTCTTGATGTGCACCACATGTGTGCTGTGTGTGCGCACGACGCCTCCTGGCCTGGCCTCCCGTTACTCATCCTATAGAACCTTCTCGACCCGCCAGCAGCGCATGTTCTTTCGCTGGGCGAAATGCCCATTTCCCTGGAAAAGGAATGGCTACAGTAATTCTCGAACAGGCGGCAGGCGGAAATTTGGTCACCGCCGATCCGATACTGACTTTCGATATTGATACTGATATGGACATCCTGATATTGAAAGCCCCACCCTGGCTGGGCGTGCTAGAACGTCTAGACTGTCCGAACCAAATGCGGTTTCTATGCATTGTATAGAACTTAGTGCCTTCAGCCCGTAGGTGATACTGTATCATCTATCATCGATAGCAGCTGTTTTGAGCGCCAGATTGTTAGTGCTAAAGTTGTCGAACCTGTGAGCGTGATAGATCGCCTGCCGCCACTGATCGGCATGTTCTGAAAAGACCATTCGATCGTTCGTTTGGGACTGCCAGCAACTGTTCGTCTGTGCAGTGCATCTATCTGATGCTTCTCAAGCGCATTGAATAGACAGATCGCTCACCACCACTGCACGCCCGTAGGCGATACTGTAGGTCCATGACTGTCGATGATCGCCTGACTCAGCTGCAATTGGTCACCAGCCACCAGCTACTGTATAGGTTCACTGCTGTAGAGCCTAATCCTGCCATTCTGCGACCAGTTGCAACTCACCAGCGAAAGCTCGTAGGTGTTTCTGTAGTATTTTATTTATACTCACTTCTGATGGTCTCAAGCCTATAGAGCATGACGGATCATCAGCCAGCACTGTTCTGCAGTCCAAAGAGCATTCGATCATCTGTAACTGATGACAAACAGCTCTTCTGTCCTACGCATCGTCAGATTCTCAAGTTCTCAAACTGACAGAGCGCAATGGATCGTCCGCCACAACTGTTCTGAAGTCTGTACAGTCAATGACTCGTTCGTCTTTTAGTGATGGCACCTCAGCCGCAGTGCGTCGCGCGAGCAGAGCGTCTTTCATAAATGAATGACAAACAGACATCGTTAGCCGCTTAGTATATAGGATATAGTACCGCCGCGCCCTCTTCTCTCTCGCCGTAGTATAGAGCGCCTATTCAAAAGGAGTCTGTAGTCATTCTTCGCTTGTACCATCTCTTGCTAAGCCAGCGAAGCCTGAGAAGAGCCAGAGAAGAAGCCGGCAGAAGATTCGTCATCAAGACTCATCTCCCGTTCTCTCTTCTAAGAAGCGTCGTCCAATCGTCATGCTGTCATCGTCGTCGTCGTCTTCCCAGTAAAATAGCCTGGCCCACTTGCCGCCTGGAGTACCAGAGAGAGGCTGGAGCCCTGGCTGCTGGAGAATGGCCTCGCTTTCTCCCACAGCCTTCGGTGCGTGCCGCGTGGCGTTGCGCGGCGTACGCGCGTCGCAGCGGGACGGCACGCGTGACTAACACGCGTTCCGCGTTGTTCGCTATGGCTAACGCTTTTGCAGGCTTTCAGAATTGGCCATTTTTCGCGAATTTCTATCACGCCAGAACTCTTTAGCCCGTTGCAATCGCTAGTGGCACGAGATGACACAAATACTAACAGCATTTACTCGTTGTCGGTAGGTGCTTACATACGCAAAATACAGCTCTAGCGCGCGGGTCACCCGCCGAGCATTCAGATAGGAGGGATTTCTACCTGCTGAGAAGGCGCGGGGGTGGGGGACGGCAAAGCGAAATATTTCCCCAAATCTTCCGTGCTTTGCGGGAGAACGAGCGATCTTAATGAGCTGTCGTCCTGCGTGCCGCTGGCACCGCTGACAGGCAACTCGTTCCTTTGCCAGCTAAAGCGTTGACCGTCATTTTGCGTACTTCCAAAACAAAAAAGATGGAGAGCATCTATGAGGAAGTCGATTCGTCGCGCGATCGGGCTGGATCTGAATCTATTTAGATGCCGAACACGGCTTTGATAATCCTCATCGTTGCATCAGCTGAGCAGCGACTGATCGGCCGTGGTAACCACTTCGACCAAGGCGCGCCAGCTCTACTCGAGGGCCGGACCGGCCTTGACGGGTGTTCCCGATCAGGTGAGTGTGATTCAGACGTGGAGCTACAGTAATACTTGAATAGAAGCGCCGAAGATGTTGAAAAATCGCTTCGAATGCCGTGAAATCGTTGATTGCGACAATTGCCTAAAATTGTAAATTGGTCACTCCCGGTAGCGCGCAAGATTCTACGTGCGCAGAGAGCGCATGTAGCAATATGAAAGTATGACCATCTCTGGCACGTTCGCATTGGTAAGTATCCACAGTAGGTGTCTTACTTTACACTACGTATATATAGAAGATCTAACGCATACCGACCCTTGCGACGCGAGTAATTACAGTGCAATGCATGCAGGTGTACAGTAGAGGTACAAGTACAGCGTTGTGGCTCGCCCAGTATGCCTAAGCGCCGTCTCTCAGAAATTTTCGTCAAATGATCTGAAGATTGCAGGCCTGAGAGTGCGGATTCTCTCGGCGCCCTGCATTCCACATCGAAGTATACTGTAACAACTTTTCCAGTACGCCTCGCACCAAGAGCAGGAGCAGGAGCACGACTACTACTACATCACGGCGGAGGATCAACAACAGCATGAAGCGTCGACTACACGAATCGCAGCTTCCGGGACAACCTGGCCACAATTGACCAGGCGGCCCGGAGCCCCCTTCCGGGTCGTCTTCCCGGCGGGTGGGATCCGGGTCAAGAGGGAGGGCGACACGACCATCACCACGGAACACAGGGGTGGGTGAAATCTTAGTGGTTTGGCTAAATTCGACGCCCAGTCTTTGTATTTGGCAAAACCTTGATTGCCAGTTTGTGGGGCTAACCAACATTTCGAGATAAGATTTAGTGATGTGTGGCCAAATTTATGTAGGCATTGATTTTTAGGGCTGTCAAATCCCACGTGCAGTACAGTGAGTGTCAGCAAAATGCTACTTACATGATTTTGCATCGTACAGTCAACGAGATCACATCGGTTTCTTATGGGCAGTTAAATTGACAGGCGCTTGAGGCTGCCAGATTTCGCGCGCAGTTCTTCGTGACACAGCGAAATGAGCGTACATTGGTGGGGCTAGGTGGGGAGGTCAAATTTCACGTGCACTTTCTTCACTTGCTTCAGAGACCCCTACTCCTTCTACTGGCAACTGGACCAGGCCAGGCGCAAGCAGCAGGAGGTCCAGAGAAGGCCCCCTCCCCCTCCCCGAGCCAGAGGAGGAAGAGGAGGAGGAGAGAGTGGTGGAGGAGCTGGTGCAAAGTCCAGACAGCCACGACAGCGGCATACAGCTGGTGGAGAGGCCGCCCCCTCCCCCGCAGCCGCACAGACCACTGCCCGCGGGATGGGAGAAACACGAGGGTGAGTTTTTGATGAATGATGGCACGGTTTCACGCAATGGCTGGACTCTGTGCTGGCGTGGGTTTTCTGGACGCGCACACACGAAGAGTAGAATCGCCTTTGTGCTTTGTGCCCAGTCGCTTCAACGCGGTGCAGACAGGCGAACGAGTGGCTGACTGATCGGCGCCAACGCTGTCGCTCTCACGAGAGGCAGTCACTCGCGCTGTGCACAGTGCAAGCGTTCAGTGTATGTACACACAAGTGGTGTCAACACTTCGCGGCGCGTTTCTGCCGCTTGATTTTGTGGGAGTAGTGGGAATGCCAGATATAGTATGGGAGAGGTACTCATAGATCTCCGAGACTTTGGTACAGTACATAGTGCACATATTTACATTCTAGTGAGTGGCCATTTGACAAAATCTCCTGATCTGCGCTCGTCTTTGTCAGATGTTAGGAGTAGGACCAACTCTATTATGCATGGCCTATGGGCGTACCTGTCATTCAGCTGTTCTTTGCACACTTTGCAGATCCCAGCGGCTTCAGCTACTACTGGCACATCGACTCTGGCACCATCCAGAGGGAGCCGCCCAGCGTCCCGGTGGTCGGTTATTTGATTTGATTGCATTTGATTCGAATTTCGAGCAACTACCGTAAATCCTTCAATAAGCGCCCCCCTCGAATAAGCGCCCCCCTCGAATAAGCGCCCCCCCCCCCTCCAATAAGCGCACCTCCTCAGAGGAAGCTTGAAAAAATAGGCGCCTCCCGCCTCTAATCAGCGCCCACCTTTTGCTAGTACCAGCAGTACTAGCACTACCATAAGTGCTCACTGACCATTCCTAACAAAAGTTATGGCTGCATATGACAGCACTACTACTAATTGCAGGTATTCTGATCAAAAGCTAAACAAATTAATTTTAAAATCTATGAAGATGTTTGCGAAAATGTGACAACAACGGGGAATTTGGTTAAATTTTGGCACTCCTAGGGGTCAAGTTAATAAGCGCCCCTCCTAGAGGTAGGTTGAAAAAAATAAGCGCCCAGGGCGCTTATTGGAGGATTTACGGTATATGCCACAATTGGAGCGCCTAGTGTTCGTTGACGTCACTGTAGTCACTGACACCAAGGAAGGAAGTCGTCACTGACATCATCTGTCAGTGGATTTGCGTCACTGACTTCACAAAAGTGACTGTTGACATTAGTCTCATTAACGTAGGTAATTGAAGTCATTATTGTGTCATTATTGACTGCAGTGACGGCTCTACTCACTGATCCCAGAATTTGCTGTACTTAGGCTCGTTATATCACTGAAGTCTGCACTGAAGAAACACTGTTAGTCATGACAGTGTCACTCCAGCGCAGCCTTGCTTGACCAATGCTTGACCAAGTCACCAGTGCTTCGGCACCAATATTCGCTCCATTTGTTGGAGCATCACTGAAGTCACCACATCCACCACTGACAAATGTCCTCTGGCTCCCTCGTTTCAGCAGACCATCAGTCAAGAGGTGGAGGTGGTGCCCCTGCCACCCAGAGTCATTGTGGAGAGGGAGACCCCTCCCTCCCCACCCCCTGCAACCCGGTGATCGAAGAGAGGGCGTTCAAGCAGACCACCACTAAAAGACGCGTGGAGAACGACCTGGCGGACGACGACGACCAAGTGGGGGCCGGGGGTGCCCTGGGGGAGTTCAAGGTGGGAGGTTACTGTAGGGTGGAGATTTGAGTTTGGTGTGGTTTCTTGTAATTTGAGCGTGTGTTGAAAGGTTGGGCGCTGTTCGGTCGCGAGTGCTTGCAGTTCTTTGTTGAAAGACCGTCTGTAAGCTGGTTTACAATGGGACCGCCACCGCCACCCCCCCCCCCCCCTCCTCCCAATTCACGTTTGTATCCTCTTGTATCCAGTCATGAATTCATAACATGTGCTTTATGTGAATTCCAACTGTATCCTGTTTCCCGCGTACCCTGTCTGTTGTGCAATGAGTGTGATAGACAACTGAAAGCCTCTTCGTCACCCCAATCGTCCATCTTTCGATTCCACACAATACACACCAGTGTATAAGTCCTAAAGCTATCCAGTTATTCCTCCATACGCCATACGCATATTGGCTCACTTTGATGGCACGCATGAGGGATAAGAGGCGCGCACACAGCGTGCCCAATGGGGCCGTCTCAGAAAACAGCCACTTTGATTAATGACACGCTGGATTGTTTCCCCTAGAGTGTGTGTGTGTGTCTACCCCCAATATTATGGGAGTCGGCGGGGGGGGGGGGGGTGGGAGTCTGAATCCCCCCCCCCCCCCACATCCCTCTTTGTGCCCGTCTGCCAGGCCGGCACTGGTGTTCTGAACCGACAAATTTCCTCCCCTAGTATGTGTCTGTGTAGTTATTTCTGGCGGAGCGTCCGCAGACGTAAGGTTGTCAATACTCCCACACTCCCTCCCTCTCAACAGTCCAATGAAGCATGAACGGCTTTTTGAATGTGCTGGCTTGGATTGCTGACTCAATTTTGGTTGGTGGGGGTACTGTACCTACACCACATAGGTAGGTAGCGCTGAACACCTGAGTGGTATGTAGGTGTAAATATGCAAGTGCATTCCCGCCTCCCCCCCCCCCCCCCCTCATGTTGCAAGTGCCAGATTTTGTTTTCAAATCCAAACGCAATTGTCATGCCTGCCTAATTTTCTGGCAATACAATACGGCAATTGACAATTCAGCCTGTTCGTTTCGCCGTACGCTCTTTGGGATGGACTGAGATTGCTGAAGAGGAACTGACTCCAGAAAAGAGCTCGCGTGCTGTCAACAGAGCCATTCAGGTGAAATATTTTTGAATTCTACTGTAATTTCAGGCTCTCGAACTACCGTACTTTTCGTTCCAGGACCTGTCAACCGGCCGCAACGACCTGATCGACAACGTCGCCAAATGGGGAGACGTAGACGCCCACAACTATAAAAGTGCACGTGAGTTTTTGCCAAAATAGTCAAATCTTACGTGCACTTTTATAGGGCAAAGAGCTGATCATGGAGCTGGACGACAGAGACCTTCGCCTGATCGATCCAGATAGCGGGGCCACGCTGCACGCCCAGCCCATACACCAGATTCGCGTCTGGGGAGTGGGCAGGGACAACGGACGGTGCGATAGTACTGTAGTTTGGTAATTTGAAAAGTGTGGAATGCTTGTTGGTCATGAGAGTTTGCAGTATACAATGCCATCAAGCTTGTGACCTAACTGGAATGGAACCTGTTTGTAAGTTGTGCAAACCGGATTAAGCTTGTCCAATTGAACGATTGTTTCACTAACGTCATGACGTGCTCACGGCTTTCCACCATTTTGCACACACGCTGTCAATGAAGCGACACGGTGCATTTTGCAGTGAAAGGTACGGGCGTTCAGCACGTCGTTGTTTAGCGGAGCTGCTTGATACTGCCGCTATAGAAGCTTTGCTTTTGTGCGAGCTTTCAATGTGGGCCTGCTATGTCGTTTGATGGTGCCCAATATGCGGATGATAATTTGAAGTTTTATTTGGATGAACCGTTTTGACGTTGGCTCAGATTCTGACGCTTGTAACCCATTGTAGTAAGAGGGTGCGGGATTAGCGTCCAAGACACTGCATGCGACAGTGTTCAGCGCACGGTTGCAAAGTCTACGGACGCTTGCTGTTGCCTTGTCATAAACACAAATCAGCAGGCACAAATAAGCGCAAATCAACTACAGGGCAACCGATTTGCGCTCTTCTCCAAATCTGCTTTGCACCTTCGGTCCGTTCGCGCTTGTTTCTGGGCCTCGTACCATAGTCGTAGAGTAGAGGTTCCATTACGCGTCAATCGTTCTTGCACAAACTCCTAATTCTTCAGGGACTTCGCCTCAGTGGCGCGACAGCTCCAAGTCGACGCTTCATGTGCCACGTCTTTCGCTGCGACACCCTGCGCGCACCATAGCCAACACGCTGCGAGACATCTGCAAGCGACTGATGCAGCAGCAGCAGAGACCCTCCAATCTACAAAGCGGCTCCTCCTCCGTGGGCAGGAGGAGACATCAGCAGCAGCAGAAGCAGGAAG
>JASAMZ010004148.1:0-13199 GCA_030248115.1 Linhomoeus sp. GSCO2_2 | reverse complement strand
GAATTTAGGTGGCGGCGGTGATGCAGGGGGCGGAGGTGGAGAGCCGCTACTCGGACAAGGTGACCCATGTGGTGTGCGACTCCACCAAGAGCCCACAAGTGGGACAGGTCAGAGGCTTAGATGGATTGTGACTGTGTGTGTCCAATGATAGTGCAGTCGATATTCGCGATGAACGAAGAGCACTGTGACTAATCGACCCTGGACGGGAATGTGGAACAATTGAAGGCTGCTGTACTCTAGTCATACTGTAGCTCTACTGTACTGCACTCATATTGCGTAGCTTTATTGCACTGCTAGAGTACTGTATCATTTTGCTGTACTGTATTCATACTGTATAGCATTACTGTACTGGCAGTCATACTGTATGGCATCACTGTACTGTAGTCTTACTATAAGGCTAGAATCTTATCGTTCTAATGAGGTGGCAGTACAAATTTTGCAAAGCTTCCATTTGTCATTTGGTAGCCCGAAAGCTGTTGAGATATTCGACGTAAATGTAGATATCTATACACCCGCACAACGACGTCCATAAGCCCCATCTGACGCACGATACTCGTAGTAGGTAGTCTGTGCTTATGAAGAAACCGATAAAACCACACAATAGAGCCACGAAACCACCGAATCCCACAAATCAACAATTCTCTCCACATGCAATTCCACAAGTCTCGCTCCTGCAACGCTCCCATTTTCGACGCACCACATCCACCCAGTTCCCCATTTGCTTCTTCACCCGTGGTTGATCTATGGTGGCGTCTCACATGCGTGATCAGCTCAGTCGTCAGCTGGAAAACTTTGCCACAGTGGGCGAAGCGATGCCTCTCCACTTCAGTAGTGGTGTTGTCAGTGGTAGACTTCTGTTTTGAAAATGAGCTGAATCCAGGAAATGAGATGACTCTTCTCTATTGACAGCGCTTTGGCGACCAGAGGGTTCCTTAAAAGCTGAAGTAGGGGTGGTGTCCATTGGTTGTTGCAGGGGTCTTCTGATTGGTGTAGTCAGGGAAGGTCCCGTAGTGCTGGTGGAAGAGAGTGGGATGGAGGAAGGTTGGCGCTATCTTTTGCGTCTCCTCCTCGCTGGAAGTGAGACTTCGCTGGTGGGGATTCTGCTGCGTGTAGGCTGCTGCAGAGGTCTGCAATGTCAGAGGAAGAACTTGATTTGGACATGACATGGCACTGAGTGGCTTTCAACAGAACTTTACAGCCACTATCCTTGTTAGGCCTTACAGTGTTCAGAAATCGCCACACACTGAAAGCGAATCAGAATACCAGTGCAATTTAGGACAGTCGCCGAGTCATGACGTTTCATGGATGAATTGGCACTTAACACTATATGCATGAATTGTGATGAGGATAATGGTCTTTCACGTTTCAGAGCGTGGTGTAACTCCACTGTACCCCACACGAATGCCTCATGTCATGATCCAGTTTGTCAATCGATTTTGAAAACAGATGTAAATGAACGAAGTAGGATGCATACATGCAGCGAAGTTCCACGAATAAACATGAACCTGAACACACTTCTATGGGGACTGCATTGCAAGTTCCGTCTCACGCTACAAAAGTGAGGCAGTTCAGACGAGCTACTAAGGCGCACGAATGCACAAAATGTACGATTGGTGTCTACAGGTCAACAATCATTGGTCGTATTCAGTGCAGCCCTTCTTGTGGGATCTCGAAGAGTGCACTCGAACTTGAACGTCTCAGGCGGTTGGCACGAAGGTCTCTGATCTTCTGCTGAACCTGGGTCATAGCCTTCGCCCAGCGTGACTCGAAAGTGAACTCGTCTAGGCCCTGGGCCGCGTGCTCCCCCACAGTCTCTTTGATCAGCAGTAGTTTGTTTCGGTCGAGAAGCGGCGTTTCGTCAGCTGCACTGCGGCAGTTGGACTTGGCTAGGACATCGTCCCCAAACACGGAGTAGCGCGCCAACGCAACTGTCATGCCGTTCAGGCGCTCTTGTGAGCCTTTGGGATATTTTTGCTCGTTTGTCCAGCAATCGTCATCAACCACACTCTGGATGCTTCGCAAAGGCACCAGCTTGGGATGTTGAGGCAACGCCAGTCCAGCGTTGAAAGTTTTGCAACACTCACAGGGGTGCTCACCTAAATGTGCAAATTGCTAGCTCCATGCATGTACATACATATGTACATCGGTGTCAATCGTTCCATTGACATGAGGGGGTTTGCGTTTGGGCAGGGTGACCAATTGGTTTCAGTTTCAGTTATCTACATTACTATGCTAGCTATGTAGGTGTAGTGTCCGTCTGTCCGTCGAGGTTTGCCTGCCTAGCACTTCGCCACGCGACGCTTCAGCACGCGCGCACCTACATAGACGCCAGCGGGACGCCAGCGGCGGCAATCAATCGCTGCACGGCGAGCGCCGCCTGTTGCTGCCTGCCTTCAACGCAGGCATCGCCTGAACAGTATGGCAAGGCACCGTCGCCGCTCGATCAGGGTCGCTCCCCTTAGCTCGCATTGGATCTGGCGGCTCTCTACCATTTGTTTCGCGCGGCGCTTTGTACGGCGCGTTCGCGAGGCAGTCAGCGCCGTTGGCTTGCAACAGGAGAGACTTTCTGCAACAGTACAAATCTTGCAACAGTACAGACGTTGCAACAGGATGGCCGAGCGAGGCGACCAGTGCCATTGGCTCGCAACAGGCCTGATTTTGCAACAAGACAAATCTTGCAACAGGACAGATTTTGCAACAGGAAAATCTGCCCGCTCTCTATCATTTGTTTGCGCGGCGCTTTGTACGGCGCGTTCGCGAGGCAGTCAGGGCTGTCGGCGTGCAACAGGACAGACTTTCTGCAACAGGACAAATGTTGCAACAGTACAGACGTTGCAACAGGATGGTCGCGCGATGCGACCAGTGCCGTTGGCTCGCAACAGGACAGACCTGCAACAGGACAGATTTTGCAACAGGAGCAACAGGACAGACCTTGCAACAGGACAGATTTTGCAACAGGACAAATCTTGCAACAGGACAGATTTTGCAACAGGACAAAGCTTGCAACAGGACAGATCTTGCAACAGGACAGATCTTGCAACAGGACAGATCTTGCAACAGGACAAATCTTGCAACAGGACAGATTTTGCAACAGGACAAATCTTGCAACAGGACAGATCTTGCAACAGGACAGATCTTGCAACAGGACAGATTTTACAACAGGACAGATCTTGCAACAGGACAGATCTTGCAACAGGACAGATCTTGCAACAGGACAGATTTTGCAACAGGACAAATCTTGCAACAGGACAGATCTTGGAACAGAAGAGATCTTGGAACAGGACAGATTTTACAACAGGACAGATCTTGCAACAGGACAGATCTTGGAACAGGACAGATTTTGGAACAGGAGAAATCTTGGAACAGGAGAGATCTTGCAAGAGGACGAGATTTTGGAAGAGGAGAGATTTTGCAACAGGAGAAATCTTGCAACAGGACAGATTTTGCAACAGGACAGACCTTGCAACAGGACAGATTTTGCAACAGGACAGATCTTGCAACAGGACAGAGCTTGCACCAGGACAGATATTGCAACAGGACAGATCTTGCAACAGGACAGATCTTGCAACAGGACAGATCTTGGAACAGGAGAGATCTTGGAACAGGACAAATCTTGCAACAGGACAGATTTTGCAACAGGACAAATCTTGCAACAGGACAAATCTTGCAACAGGACAGATTTTGCAACAGGACAACTCTTGCAACAGGACAATTGTTGCAACAGGACAGATCTTGCAACAGGGCAGATCTTGCAACAGGACAGATTTTGCAACAGGACAAATCTTGCAACAGGACAGATTTTGCAACAGGACAAATCTTGCAACAGGACAAATCTTGCAAGAGGACAGATTTTGCAACAGGACAACTCTTGCAACAGGACAATTCTTGCAACACGACAGATCTTGCAACAGGGCAGATCTTGCAACAGGACAGATTTTGCAACAGGACAAATCTTGCAACAGAACAGGACAAATCTTGCAAGAGGACAAATTTTGCAACAGGACAAATCTTGCAACAGGACAGATCTTACAACAGGACAGACCTTGCAACAGGACAGATTTTGCAACAGGACAAATCTTGCAACAGGACAGATTTTGCAACAGCGAGGACAAATCTTGCAACAGGACAAATCTTGCAAGAGGACAGATTTTGCAACAGGACAATTCTTGCAACACGACAGATCTTGCAACAGGGCAGATCTTGCAACAGGACAGATCTTACCACAGGACAGATCTTGCAACAGGAGAGACCTTGCAACAGGACAAACCTTTCAACACGACAGACCTTGCAACAGGATAGATCTTGCAACAGGAGAGACCTTGCAACAGGACAGACCCTGCAACAGGACAGGCCTTGCAACAGGTCAGACCTTGACAATGAACAGGACGGACGTTGCGGCGCGCGTGCGAGGCGACCAGCGCCGTTGGCTCACAACAGGACAGACCTTGCAACGGACACACCTTGAACAGGACAGATTATGCAACAGGACATTACGGCCATTGACGACTACATTCCGTGCTATTCAGATCACACAAATTCTTCTGCAACAGGAAGGAACGGCTAGTGCGTGACTATGCAAGTTGGAATGAGTGAAGATACAGTAACCAACCATGTTTCCGCATGCGTTCTTGATCATCTCAGCTGCAGTTTCAAATCTCTCGACGAGACCCTCCTCAAAGCGACGTCGCTGCTGCTCTTCCTGTTTTCGCGTCATAGCGTCTCTCTTCATGAATTCCAGCAGCTGTTGCAAAACCGACGCTTGGCAAGTCTCGGGCGGCTGTTGGTCTACCACCGTCCGTCTTGCAGGTGGCACGTTCTCCTTTTCCAAAGCTGGGGAAGTCGAATTGCTTCTGTATTCGAATGCGTCAAACGCGACTGGAGCAAGATGTGACGAGGGCGCCACTGTGGAACGAATTTGCTCAGGAGACAAGATTAGTAGGCGGGGGCAGAGCCCCTCGGGGCACTCCTCCCCTCTTTCAGAAGAATTTTGGGAGTTGAATCATGCTACCCATTGATCAACAAGACATGTCCATGAAGATTAATGGCCATTCTGATCGCAAAATTAATAGCAAATTCGGAATTGTGACCCTCCAATACCCCACATTTGACATACAACACAATGAGCTTCGGCTGAACTGACACAACCAGGTTTTCCACTTGAGGGCACGTATGGTGGCAAGCAAATTCTTCACAAATGGTCCCACACATCTCAAAACGAAAAGACAACGCCAAATTCGTGATCAGCATCACCGAAAAGCCGGAATCGAGTACTTACACGGTAGGTGCCCCGGAAAAAATCCGTCAGCCAAATTTTGAATTCAAATTTCCCGCCAAAATACGCGTCGGACGAAAAAAGTGATTATAACAAAAACAACGTATCTTTTGATGCTCTATCACGTGAAAGTCCAACTGACACCGAAATATCTCAACTGACCCCACTTTCCATCGAAATTCCAAAAATTTATCGAAAAAATTCAAATTTCACCCACAAGTATACCCCACCCAAACCTCATCTTCTATTCCCCGAAAGATATTTGTAAGTACTAAAAACTCACCAACTATCATCAAAATCGAACCGCACAGTAAAGAATGGGAAACGACGAACTTTTGAATTTTGACCCAAACCGATTTTTCAAACTTTCATCCGAAATTCGGCGGTTTCGAAGGAAATGATCTACTATAAAGTTGTAGAGCTCGCCAAGCTCTATCGAATGGTCTTTATCCCACCTTGATAAGAGCAGCCTATCAAAAGTTACGCTTGCCCGAATTTTTGTACCCGGTACCCGGTACCCAACCCGGTACCCAACTTTGGGCCGTATTTCCCGCCTCGGGGTAAATCTGACCGGGTTTCTCTAAACGGTTTCGGAATTGACTATCTGACCTCTCTTAGTCGACACAAAAATCGTAAAATTTGCTTATAACAAAATACACGTATGACTTGTGCCGCAAATCCTACTTTTGGGTCGAAAAACCCGGTTTTTGCTACCCAGCTCGGGCATGCCCAGACCCAGCCCAGCGGCGCCCCTACCAACGGATAGCCCAATGTCTTTCACATATTCGGCCCAAAGCTCGTCTCGCTCCTTTCTACCACAACACTATTCTAAAGGCCGATTCACAATGGCCGCAGGTTTGCCGCAGACGCAGGCACAGACGAAGCCATAGACGCACGCTAGATTCACAATGGCCGCAGGTTTGCCGCAGAAAGAGGCGCAGGCGCCTGCGGAGGAAGTTGGTCTACTTTCTACTTTCTGCGCGCAGGTTGGGCGCAGATCGATTGAAGGCGCCGGGTCTTGCCACGCATTGGTGGTACAGTATGACATCAACAGGCAAATTGCACTCATTAACGCACAATTGGTCAAGCCAAGCCACTGACGAATGGCCGGTGACAAAACAGCCGTGAACGCAGTGCATGCAAATGAGCAAGAAGGACGCGTCTGAATGCGCTTTCCTTTCCTTTCCACCGCAAAGTATGTAGTTGTCGGAAGACCTGCACACTTCAAATATCTGCGGCCTAACCTGCGCCGCAGTCTGTGGCGATTGTGAATCTAGGCAATTCTGCGGCTATTTCTGCGTCTGCGTCTGCGTCTGTGGCCTCGCCTGCGCCTTCGTCTGCGGCAAAACCTGCGGCCATTGTGAATCGGCCTTAAGCGTCCAAAGTTCGTCGGAGGCCCAAAAACCGGGTTTTTGGCAACTTGCCAAAAATTGGGTCCCGTACGGAAGTCGAGACTCCCGATGCAGGTTTTTCCATCCAGAGACCTATCGAATAAAAAAAAAAATTCGCCCCGATCGGCCAACTCTAGCCCCACTTATGAGCGTTTGAATTTACACAGAATCCGCACCATCACTATAGCACTCCTCCCTTTTGGAGGGGAGGAGTGCCAACAAGCTGTGTGTGTAAAAAGTTCAACCTATATTTTGTGTCTGTCAAATTTTGGTGAACAGTATGGTGAACTTTGTACACATCGTTAGCCACATCTGGAGAAAGTCTCTTGAGAATGTGTACCTTAATGCCAAGTGCAGCTATCCCCGCGACACGGTTGTCTGTACAGCTGATCTGAAGCTCAGTGATAGTAGTAAGGAGCTAGCACCACCTTGCACGCGGACTTAGAATTTTCGCAAAGTGAGCAAACATCGGCCGGTTGGGCGTTAACCCCTTCTCGACCACTGCGGCGACCGAAAGCCAGCAAGGAAGGGGTTAACCGCTGCGGCGGCGGCGGCGGCCGCTGCACCGAGAGCAAACGGCTGATAGTGGAGGGGCGCGCGGGCTGGAAGGGGCCGGCTTGAAACAGAGTCGGCGCGGGTTTTGAGAAGCATGAGCCAGTGCCATGTGTGTACGTAGTCGCGTTGTATTGTCTTTCTTGATGGACTATGGTACAATCTGGGGACTGGCGTTGAAAACGTTAGCAACTAGAGCAGCTTCACAGTATACTAGGTACATTGTAGTACCTGTAGGTGCTAGGTGGTGCCTGCTAGCTGGGCACTAGCAGATGACGGAGGGGAAGCACAGCTTTATTTTTCCATGGGTCTTCTTATCTTCCTCTTCTTCTACAGTGCATCTCAGCAGGCTATATTATCTTCGTGTGTGCCTGCTACACTCAGGTCAGCATCATGGGGGACCGTGACACTGGGGGTAGTACCTACTTGTAGCAAAGCAAAAGCAAACTAGAAGAAGATGAGTAGAGTTTGGTGCGCGCAGAAGGTGTAGAGAGAAGGTGCAAACAAGCAAGAAAGCGTCTCCTCCTCCTCGCTCAATCATGATGACGAAGTTGAGCTGCTGTTCATTATGTCCTTTGGCACGGCCTGCAAGCGCCATCACAAGCAGACCAGGAACCAGAGTTAACTCGTAAGAGCGCCTTGAAGCAAATCCGTTAGCTATAACTGTACATAGCATTGGCGTACCTACAGTATAGTGTACGGCATGGCAACTTTTTGCCCCTCAACCTTGTAATAATATGGTGGTTGGAGTTCTCTCTTTGGCCAATCTCCAACGGTTATCAATACGAGTGAGAACAGTTTGCAGCCATAGAGTTCACAAAATGCCAATGTCGCGGGAGCACGGACGCCCGAAACATCAATCTACAGCACAGACGCAGTCACCAATAAGATGGCGATAGTTGATAGACTGCAAAGGTGTTCTACAAAAGCCCCACACCAACCCCCCAAGCAACAACAACGATTCCAGAACCGTCAAGCAAAAGGTGTAGCACAACTACGTCATCTCAGCATCTGGGAGCTTCGACGTGGACCTGGATGCCATCACCATCAACCAA
Organism: Linhomoeus sp. GSCO2_2; assembly: GCA_030248115.1. NCBI lineage: Eukaryota > Metazoa > Nematoda > Chromadorea > Monhysterida > Linhomoeidae > Linhomoeus > Linhomoeus sp. GSCO2_2. The sequence continues at coordinate 4,929 of JASAMZ010004148.1, read as the reverse complement.
CTACATCAACCACACCGTCAACCAACCACTGGGGGTCCTTCTAACGCCCTAGAATGTCCCCTAGAGGGGCGCCCGAACTGGAAAACCATGACAGACGACAGAGTGCACCACCAACATCTGTACAACACCAGGTCAGCAGTTGCCAACTACTACTTCTAGATTCTAGTAGTGGAAATCCTCGTCTGTGTCCGGGAGGGAGGGAATTCCACTGGCATCCCACATGGCCTCTTCGGCCTTCTCCTCCAGCTGTCGCGACGTGAGTGCGGCGATGGCTCTGACGTATTCTCGGCCACCCAGCGCGTGAAGTGGGGCGCAGACGCTCTCCGGGGTGCTCCACCATGGCGACGAACTCCTGGGCCAGCTCGAAGGCCTCTCCCATCTGCCAGGACCTCACGCGGGCCTCTGGGACGATGTTGATGACCTCGGCCTGCGGGTTTGACAGCAGGAGGGTCGTTCGGGCCGCCGTCCCCTCTTCATCCTCGGGACCATCCCAGTGGATGATTGTCTTGGCTCGAGTGGCCGCCTAGAGCGTGATGATACAGTGCGTACAACAACGTACAAATAGCGTACATGCTAGCCCCTTTGAATGGTCGTTCAGCACAGTGTAATCAACATGTCCTAAATTCAAAAAATGAATTCTAGTAGGTAGTATAGTATAGACCGAGTATATTTAATTGTAGTATGGTACTAGAGTCTATATAGCCCGTGGATAACGCGTTGCAGCTTCAGAGACCGATGTCGCCAGCTGACGCGCTGCAGCTTCTGAGACCGATGTCGCGCAGCTGACGCGCTGCAGCTTCAGAGACCGATGTCGCGCAGCTGACGTGCTGCAGCTTCAGAGACCGATGTCGCGCAGCTGACGTGCTGCAGCTTCAGAGACCGATGTCGCGCAGCTGACGTGCTGGAGCTTCAGAGACCGATGTCGCGCAGCTGACGCGCTGCAGCTTCAGAGACCGATGTCGCGCAGCTGACGTGCTGCAGCTTCAGAGACCGATGTCGCGCAGCTGACGTGCTGCAGCTTCAGAGACCGATGTCGCGTTGCTGACGCGCTGCAGCTTCTGACAATGGTTCGGGATTGCTGGTCTCGGTGTCGCTTTGCGCCGACTGCTTGCGCGTTGTCGCGCAACCGACGTGTTCGAGCGGATACTCAGAGACAGTTGTCGCGCAACTCAAGCGTTCGAGTGGATACTCGCAGCCCATTGTCGCGCAACGCACTCGTTCGATCGGATACTCGCAGCCCGTTGTCGCGCAACTCACTCGCTGGAGAACATGGCCCTACTGTCATTGCTAATCCAAGTGTTGTCAAAATGTTGTCTCACTTGGTACTGAACCTCTGCCTCAAACGTTCTCGGATTCAGCACTATACGCAGGCAATACTGGCCGTCACCGCGGACTGTGTATGGCGGTTCTGAATGTAGACTGTGCACTGTACGCAGGCTGCACTGGTCGCGGACTATCTATGGCTGCTCGCAGTGTAGACTGTGTACGCGCGCCGCTTCGCTTCAGCGGGGGACGGCCCGCTGGTATTGTAGAGTGAAGAGCGTCGACCCTCCCCTATAGCAGCATATAATCAATAGTCTGACGTCACCGGCTTCGCGACATAGGCGGTCGCTCGTGCGACGCGCACTCATTGGACCGATGCGTGCTCGCGACGCACGGTGATTGGATAGACGAAATACGTCATCCGACAGGCGGCGCGGCAGTCGATTGACCGAATTTAGGCGGCGGCCAAAGACCAAACTTCCGCCAGATGGTCCCCCGTGGAAGGCGGTTCCGAAAATGTATAGATGTCCGGGATCCGAGCCCGCAGTTGAAAGATATTTTGTTCACACACAAATAGACAGACAGTTGAAAGATATTTTGTTCACACACAAATAGACAGACTGACCGACAGCGCGCGATTAGTAGAGAGGAAGTGTGCCATTCATGAAGTGAATTGTAGCATAGTACTACAATTCCAATGTAGTATATGACTTCCAATGACTGCCATAAGTGTTGTTAATTTTGCCAATAATTGTTCAATCTTGTTCGACAGTATGCAAAAAAAAATTACTGTTACAGCAGCGTTTTTGCAACTTGTGCTTCTGAGCCGAATATCAGCCTCTACACTACAATTAATTGTAGTAGGTATATACTATAATTAATTGTAGGTAGTATGGACTGAATTGTAGTATTGTATACGGTAGTATAATATACAATTTCGGACTGAATTGTAGTATAGTACCATGCCATACTATGGTACAGGGGTTTTTAGCACTCCGACCCCAAAAGGGGCGGAGTGCTATAGTGGAGCTGACACCAACTAACTTTTTCGCCACTCACTTTCGTGCCTCATTTCTCATCCGATTTGGACGGGGTTTTTTTTAATCGATAGCTCTCGAGGGATAGTAGGTGTGGAAGGACCTTCATTTTTTTCGCGTAGTGGGAAAATTTTGAGAAAAATTTAAAAATTTGAAAATTTATTTACTGAGAGGGTGTTCACCCAGCTCGAATTTCTGGAATAGTGGGCCGAGTTTGATGCCCTTTGGATATGTTATAACCCTCTACGAGAGCTTCTGCGGAAAAAAATCCCGAGCCAATCGGCCGACGCGTTCTCGGGTTACGGTAGCCGAAAGTGGTTTTTTAAGAAAAATTTGCCTTTAAAAAATCCTAGTAAATCAGGGAGTTGTTGGATCGGGCCAGATATCTCAAATCGGCAAGATTAACATGTTCTCTTTCGTTTAAGACCAAAATCGCCGAAATCCGCCGAGGAAATCGTGAGTTCTGCTGTGCCAACGGGTCTCCGTCGGGGGTCGAAAATGCCGATTTTTGATTTTCGGCCATTCTAGCGCTCGATTGCGTTGATTTACGGCCAAATGGACTGCACCACGCGATTTCCCGTTGAAAACTGATCCGGAATTGATTTTCAAAAATATTTTTTCGGCTACCGTACCCCGGCCGCGTCCAAAATTCGAATTTCCACCCGGGTGGTCAAAATCAATGTTGGAGTCGATTCCGGTGCTTTCGAGGTCGCTGATGCCGAATCTGGCGTTAGTAACGACACGTCAAGGCGTTAGTAACGACACGTCGTCGTCTGTGTCCGGGAGGGAGGGAATTCCACTGGCATCCCACATGGCCTCTTCGGCCTTCTCCTCCAGCTGTCGCGACGTGAGTGCGGCGATGGCTCTGACGTATTCTCGGCCACCCAGCGCGTGAAGGATGGGGCGCAGACGCTCTCCGGGGTGCTCCACCATACTATGGTACAGGGGTTTTTTCGCCGCGCCTCAGCGCGGCGAGGTGTATATATACGGATGACAATGTCTGTCTGTCTGTCTGTGTGTCCGTCCGTTATCGTGGCACCGAAGTAAGATATGTGACATATGTGGTCAAGTAGAGTCAAGGTCGCTGAGTACGGATCCGATGTCCGTTTCTGTTGCTAATTTCGCATTTTCGAGATATTCACAATTAAAATTCAAAAATGTCGAAAATCGACTTTTTCACCTGATGAGCTAGCCGCGAAATTTCTTCAGAAATGGAAAGAGCACGGACCGCTGAAAATTGGTAACCCAAAAGAAATTTTTTGTCAATGTGGAATTTGATAGAAATACGCAATTGTTTGTCGAAATTTCTTAAATTGACAAAAATAGAACGTCATTTATTGACGAATGTGAATGCAGAAGCTGAAACGTCGTGAGCCAATAAGAATTTGTGACATAGTTTTTCAGTTTTGAAAAATTGCAATTTGCAGATATTTACAATTAAAATATAAGAATGTCAAAAATCGTCTTTTTCGCCTGATGAGCTAGCGGCGAAATTGCTTCAGAAGTGGAAAGAGCATTTCAGGAAAGTTCCCCCCTACTGGGGGGTAAGGACAGGTGAATTTGTTCGCCCTAAAGAAGACTGATGATGAACAGGCTGTGTATCTCAGATGACTTCAGGCCCTCTACTACACGAACAAATTCAGCGTGCTCTGTTCACGCGCACGGCGCTTATCACGTGCGCACAACGTACATGCGAGTACGCTATCTATCTACCACTATCAAAACGCGTGTGCTTCAGTGCCTGCCACCGCATCTCACACAACACAATGTCTGCACTCAGCGCAACGCGAGGGTGGCAGACCCCATGCTCTAACTCCCACTTTGACCGCTCAACCATGCACGCAAGCAGAGGGCTTCACATGCTAACAGAGCTTCTGGAGGTATTAACGTTGGTCTGCACTAATGCTGGGTAAGCGCTTTGCAGTACACACACAAACGACAAACAAAGAGACCCATAATTTGGTGAGAATTGGGCACCCATATACAGAGCACGCTGAATTTGTTCGTGTAGTAGAGGGCCTGAAGTCATCTGAGATACACAGCCTGTTCATCATCAGTCTTCTTTAGGGCGAACAAATTCACCTGTCCTTACCCCCCAGTAGGGGGGGACTTATGGGAAATACACACCCTGTCCATGTCCACGGAGTGGACACCTTGGGGGGGGGGGGGGGGGCGGGGGGTGGGAGCGTAGAGCAGGTTTGTTGAGAGGCGACATAGACAGGTCTGCTTTGAAAGGATTGCCGTTGTAGGTGTGGGGACACAGACAGGTCTGGCCACAGGAGGTTGGATGCACAGACAGGTCTGGCCACAGGAGGTTTGATGCATGGACAGGTCTGGCCACGGGGATTGCGGCACCGACACGTGTGGAAAGTTTGACGTCGACTACGAAGTTCAGGTAAAATCAAGTAAACGAAACCTAAATCGCAAAACTAACACCAGATTCGTGTTCTGCGTCCTCGGAAACCCCGGAAACAAGTGCCAACTCAATTTTGAAAACTCGGTCCCAGGACCCAAAATTTGACCCACCGGGTGCCGAAATCAGGCAAAGGGCAGCCCGAATCCGGAAGAATAAACACCCGGATTTATGTTCTGTGTCTCCTCAAAACCCCAGAGACAACTCTAAACCTGA
>JASAMZ010004147.1:0-11134 GCA_030248115.1 Linhomoeus sp. GSCO2_2 | reverse complement strand
GTGTGTGTGTGTGTGTGTGTGTGTGTGTGTGTGTGTGTGTGTGTGCGCGTGCGGACTACGAAACAACTAGGCATGACGGATAGTGCCACCCAATGGAGTCGAACGCGCTGAGTAACGTGCCGTTGTCCGTTTCTGTTGCTAATTTCACTATTTCGAGATAATTACAATTAAAATATGAAAATGTTAAAAATGACACTTTTATTTACAAGTCGTACCGGCAAAGTTTTTGCTGAAATGGAAAGGGCATAAGACGCAATGAATTTGGGGCATATTTTCGGATTTTAGAATTTACGAAATTGGGGATATTTTCAAGCGTTTTGTCATTTAACTTCAAATTTAACTTATAATTTCAAACAGATTAAATTTCAAAACTTTTTTGCACGGATGTGTCGAGCATAGTTTGCCAACTATTTAGCAAATAATTTCAGAGATTATAATTAACGAAATTAGAGATATTTTCAATGGTTTTGTCAAAATTCCCAAATTTCGACAATTTCAAACGGCTTAAATTTCAAAACTCCTTTGCACCGATGTATCGAGCATAGTCTGCCAAGTATTTAGCAAATAGTTTCAAATTTTATAATTAACAAAATTAGGGATATTTTCAAGGGTTTTGTCAAAATTTCCAAGTTTCGACAATTTCAAACGGCTTAAATTTAACAATACCTTTACATTGATGTATTGGGCATAGTATGTCAAGTATTCAGCAAATAGTTTCTGATTTTATAATTGACGAAATTAGGAATATTTTCAAGGGTATTGCTAAAATTCACAAATTTCGACAATTTCAAATAGCGTAAATATCAAAACGTCTTTGCATGGTTGTGTCGGGCATGGTCTGCCAAGTATTTAGCAAATAGTTTCAGAGATTATAATTAACGAAATTAGGGATATTTTCAAGGCTATTGTCAAAAATCCCAAATTTCGACAATTTTAAACAGCTTAAGTTTCAAAACTTTTTTGCACGGATGTATCGAGCATAGTCTGTCAAGTACTTAGCAAATAGTTCTTAATTTTTAGCACTCCGACCCTAGAAGGGCGGAGGGCTATAGTCGGGACACCGAAAATAAAAATCTCCCCCTCAAGATTTTTCGCGCGTGCTTCGTCCGATTTGGACGCGGTTTTTTTTAATCGATAGCTCTCGAGGGATAGTAGGTGTGGACGCACCTTCATTTTTTTCGCGTAGTGGAAAAATATTGAGAAAATTCAAAAATTCGAATTTTGTAGTACATTGAAAAGCGTTATCCATCCATAATTTTCGCAATGCCTGATCGATTTTGGTGATTTTTGGATATGTTATAGTCCTCGACAATATCTAGCCCGGAAAAGAAACCTCAGCTTCCTAAGTCGTTCCACGCGGAAGTTATGGGCGAAAGAAAATTTCGGTGGTGTGAAATTTCGGTGTAAAAAATCGAGTTGTGAGATTCCGGTGTAAAATCGTTTTAAACGATAATTTCCCGTGAGAACCTATCGATTTGCTTTGATTTAACACCAAAATCGCCGTAATCGGCCGTGTAAATCTTGCGAAACTTAGGGGCAACGACTGCCGATTTTCGCCGATTTTTGGCACTTTTCGACTTTGGGCTGCTGTAACGCTCGATTGCGACTCTTAATGGCTAAATGGTGTCCACCACGTGATTCCCCGTCGAAAAGTGATACGGAACCGTTTTTAAAAAAGTGGTTTTCCGGCTACCGTACCCCCGGCCGCGTCCAAATTCGAAGTACACCTCAGTTGACTTATTTTCGGCACTTTTCGACTTTTGGCTGCTGTAACGCTCCAATGCGGCTCCTAATGGCTAAATGGGGTCCACCACGTGATTCCCCGTCGAAAAGTGATACGGAACCGATTTTCAAAAATATTTTTCCGGCTACCTTACCCCCGCCGCGTCCAGAATTGGAAGTGCACCTCTGTTGACAGAATCACAGTTAGAGTCGATTTCGGTGCTTTCGAGGGCGCTGATTCCGAATGTGGCACTCGTTTTGCGATGCGGACCAGGATTTGCGACTTTTCATCGACAATTGGGGCACCTTAACCATGTTTTGTCGAAACTCTAAGCGTGGGGCATGTTCAGTGCAATATCTAATTTCGGGCAGTCTGCGCTGTTGACAAAGTCGGCATTGGTTCTGCGCTGCAGACAGACGAAGTCGGCACAGGTAGGGAAGTTTCAACAACAACTGCTGTCGCACAGAAGTTTCTTTCCATTACTTCTTAGGACCCCGCAGTACAGTTCTGCTGTGCGCCGGCATTTGTTGGCGCGGGAAATTTGATTTCCGTATCGTGTCCTCTAAAGTCATGTTCGGGCGGGATTTGCGGTGAATCTTTGTGTGGTAAAATTGCCTATTGTACGCGGTGTGCAATCGCTTTGTGTGTTTTCGTCGACTGTTCTCTCTCTCTCTCTGTTTTCGCGCCCATGTGTATTGTAGTAACACGTTACTGTAGTGCGCCGGTATTCTCCATAGGATTAAGTCGCTGCAGTAACTGGTTCATCTTTGTTTCCGTTCCGCGCTCTCTCGTTCCCACGCTCTGCTGACGCGGACGCTCGATTGCGTAAGCGTGTTTCGTGGCGCGCGTGTCTAGCGTATCCCTTTAGATCTGACGACGTCTGTAGACGTCTGCTAACTTGGCCAACTTGAGTTGGCGGTGCACTCCTCAGCAGGTTTTCAACCGCAAAATCAAGTTAGCGAGTTAGCGGTGAAACCACTGCTAACCCAGCAGGATCTAAGGGGGTATAGATATCCAGCTGTGTGCGCTTCCCGTGGTGCGGACGCTCGATTGCGTAAGCCTGTTTCGTGGCGCGCGTATCCAGATCTACCGCATGGATAGCCAGCCAGCTGTGCGCGCCCACTTCTTTGTCGAGTGCCGTGCGTTGTGTATTAGAGATGGACACCGGTCACCGGCCGCAGCCGGGTCGGTTGCCGGCTGGTTGAAGCTTGACACTGCCAGTCGCTGGGTTTATCCATATTGAGTTTTCCGACGGTCTGTTGCGCGGCGCGCGGACGGTCTGTTGCGCAGCAGGCGACGCAATACCTCCATCTGCTATTCCCGAGTTGGGTCGGAGTGCTTCTATGCAGGGGCTCCTGCACGTAATCCTTGTTATAATCAACGAATTTAAAGGTTTTTTCAAGGTTTTTTGTCAAAATTGCCAAATTTCAACAATTTCAACAATTTCAATTTCAAAATATCTTTGCGTGGATGTATCGGGTGTAGTATGCGAGGTAATTGGGAACCAGTTTCAGATTTTAACATTCAAGAAATTAGGGATATTTTCAAGGGTATTGTCAATATTCGCATTTTTGACAATTTAAAACGGCTTAAATTAAAAAATTTCTTTGCAGGGATTTATCGAGCAGAGTCTGCCAAGTATTTAGCAAGTAGTTTCAGATTTTAAAATTTAAGAAATTAGGGATATTTTAAGGTTTTGTCTAATATGGCAAATTTTGACATTTTCAAACGGTTTGTATTTAGCAAGGTTTTTCCATGGATGTGTTCGAAAACGTATGTTTTTGCCACCTATTCAATCGAAATCAAAACGCGGCAATTCTGTTCACTGTGCGGTTCTGCAATCTGCAGCAACGGTACCGCAACCGTCCGCATTTGTGACCCAAAAGAAAAGGGCGTCGTCCCATTTAGACCCTCTTCATTCCAAAGCGAACCTGCGGCGAACATTCCTGATCCAATTATGGATCAGTACCCACCAATGCGCCTTACAGGCATCGATTGCCCAAGTATGGCACAAACTTTATTTGGAAACTGGAGGTAACTGCGGCGATACTCCCCGAAGAAATGCTCAACTTTCTATTCGGACACACTATTGAATATACTCCTCAAATGCACGACACACTATGCAATGCCAATCAACCATCATCGGGTGCCCAGTTTTTTCGCCCGGCCTCAGCCGGGCGAACCCCTACGAAAGCTTTGCGTGCGTGCGTCCGTCCGTGCGTGCGTCCGTCCGCTCTCAGATCTCGGCGTTGGAAAGTCGTAGGAAGGCGATCTTGGACTTTATGGATAGGTCTCGACTCACTGGTAATGTCACTAAGAGACTTCAAAATTCAAAAGTTTGAATTACGCGCGCTACAGTAACCCGAAGGTTCAAACTGAAAACGGCTATTACTCGCTCGTCTTGCGTCGTAGAGCGGCGTGCAATAGGTCAACTAAAAGGTGTCGACGCGCTCTTTCGCTTGTTACTCTAAGCTTGTACGTCAAACGCGACTGAGTGAGTTGGATACTTTCCTGTGTTCACAATAATGTGACGTGGTGTGGATTCTGTCCTTTCGTTTGCCTTCGCACCCTCCGGCGCGTCACCTTGGTCTGTTTGGAACTTTAAGACGATGCACGAGAAAGATGGTATAATGTTATTGATATGATATATGATGATATTGCCGCGAAAATTGCATCTCAGTCGGCGATTGGGGGTACACTATTTGGCACGGTACGGTATTTAACAACCAAATCTGCTAAACTTCGATGATTTCAAATGGCTCTAAATTTGACCACGTCTCTCCATGGATGTAAGGGCATGTGGAGTTTTGAGACTTGTATACTTGTACGTTCCGGCGACGGGCGGTGCAACGATCCCCACTGGACGTTCCAAACCAAAATAGGCATGCTGCTGAGTCAGAAATCCGCAGTCCTCGGGCAAATAATCCCAACGAGAGCAATCGTGACCTGTGACGGTTCCTCGTGACGAAGTGACCACGGACCTCATAGGCTGCCTGGCCAGCCTGGCCCACTCCAGCCACCTGGCCGACGCGCTCATGGCCTGGACGAAGGGCTGCGAGGGAATGAACTCTATCAGTAGCCGAAAGGGCGCCACGCTGGCCGGCTTCTTCCTCGTGCACCCGCTGGTAGCCGTGAACCAAGTGGCCCTGCTGCTCATGGCCAAGGAGAGGGCGGCCACCATGGAGATCGACTACTCCACCTTGACCATCGAGCAGCCCTGCCGTCTGTCGGCGGCCGCCTTCGGCGCCGTCTTCATTCTCTACGTCCTTATGGGCCTCCCCAATCTCCTCTTGCCCAGTTCCTACTACTACTTCTCTCTTTTCATCACTTATGGGGGCCACTCCGTCTTCGTCATCTGTCTATTCGCCGTGCAGCTCCGCTACGTGATCCGCTTCCGGCGCAAGTACGTCGCCTGGGCCTCGCCGCCGACCTCGTCTGGACTAGACCAGGTGATTGACGACTCAGGAAGACCTAGCGCAGCGTCGCGCGACTACAGCGTGCATGCGTGAAGAAGCGCATATTTAAAACTCCTTTGCTCAACAGGCCAGCCTGGTGAGGCGCCGGGCGCAGGTCAAGCAGCACCTGGGTCTCATGCTCGGCTCCACAGGGCTCAACGTCCTCTGCTTCGTCGTCGTCTGCTCCTGCGGCCTCCTGCAGAGCCTCTTCTTCCTGGTCCGCTCCCAGTCCGACTACTACCCGCTGCTGGAGCACTGGATCCTGCCACTGTTCGGCAGTCAGCGCGGCTGGTCCGGAGTGGCTAGACACCTGGCCTCCGACGCCAACTCCACCCTGGGCATCGCCTTCTACGTCCTCTTCACGGCCAAATACAACCAGGCCTTCAAATGGCTGACCAGCGCCGCTGTGGGAGCACTGAAGAAGCTGGCCACAGCTCTCTCTAAGGCCTTCCTTCGCGTCTTTACCGTTGTCACGGGAAGTAATGTCTCTGCAAATGATCCTTAGTTGATGAGATTCTCCTTGTAGGTCAAGCGCGACTGAGTGAGTCGGATACTTTGTTGTGCTGCACCTACAGTAGTGTTACGTGGTGTGGATTCTTTCGTTCGCCCTCGTTCTTTCGCCCTCGCTTCGCACTCTCCGTCGCGTCACTTTGGTAACTGACATGATTTTCGTCTTACGCTTTGAGGGCGTTGCGCGGTCGTCTAATTACCCCAAGCTGTTGAAGTTGAAGTGGAGATGCCCGTGTCAGAAGCACGAGCACACGCCATGTCACTGGCACCCTAGACTACATAGCTGAATCTAACAACGAAGGAAAGTGCCTACACCTAGATTGAATGGCGATGTAACAAGCTTAGAGTAACAAGCTTTGTCTAAAAAGCTTTGTGTAAAAACTGTGGCACCACGTTGGCATCAGTGTAAACTTGAGAGCGTGCACGCTATAATTTGCACTGGATAGTGAAGTGCCGCTAGGCATATAGTCGACAATCTGGTGGGGTATCGCCGCAATTGGTCTAGGAATTTGTTCGTGGTACCTGATCCACAAATGGATCAGAAGATTCGCCGCAGGCACACTTTGCGCTTATAACTGTGCCAACTGATCCATAAATGGATCAGAGAAATTCGCCGTAGGCACACAGTGCAATAGAAGCGTCTAAATGAGACGACGCCCTATTGAAAAGGGTATAAATGGGACGACGCCCTATTCTTTTGGGCTTAGGGCCCGATGCATCCACACGAAGATATTTTGAAACTTAAGCTGCTTGAAATTGTCAAAATTTTGACAAAAACTTGAAAATCTTTTTTTTTTTCCTGTTTTCTTTGTTTTTGTTTTTTTTTTTTTTTTGCTTCTCGTGGTCGGGTGGTTGGGTTTTTTTGGCTGGTGTGGTGGGGGTGGGTGTTGTGCTTCTCTGCTCCTTCTTTCTTTGTCCTTTTTTCCTCGGCCTCAGCCGAGCGAACCCTATCAAGAGCTCGGCGTGCGTGCGTGCGTACGTACGTTCGTATGTGGGTCACGCTCGCTTCGAGCTTAATAACTCGCTCGTCTGCCGTCGTAGGAAGGAGTTTGAGATATCGTCGAGTAGCCTGCGGACTCCTCTCGCCACCTGAGTGTTCAAAACTGAAATAAGTTTTCAAACTCGCGCGCTACAGTATCCCAGAGTGGGGTCCATTTTAAGACAAAAGTTGACCGAACCTAGTCAAATCGCATATCAAAGTGAAGCGCTCGAGCTCCTGAGCACGAATCCGACAACAAAAAGTTTCAAAAGTTTAAACAGAGAGCTACAGTAACCAAAACGCGTCGAAAACTGGAAACGACACGCTTGCTTCGGGCTTAATAACTCGCTTGTCTGACGTCGGTGGGTTGAGTTCGACACATCGACGGGTAGTCCTCGGACTACTCTCGCCATCTGAGTGTTCAAAACTGAAATAAGTTTTCAAACTCGCGCGCTACAGTATCCCAAAGTGAGGTCCATTTTAAGACAAAAGTTGACCGAACCTAGTCAAATCGCATATCAGAGTGAAGCGCTCGAGCTCCTGAGCACGAATCCGACAACAAAAAGTTTCAAAAGTTTAAACAGAGAGCTACAGTAACCAAAACGCGTCGAAAACTGGAAACGACACGCTTGCTTCGGGCTTAATAACTCGCTTGTCTGACGTCGCTCGGTTGAGTTCGGCACATCAACGGGCAGCCCTCGGACTACTCTCGCCATCTGAGTGTTCAAAACTGGAATAAATTTTCAAACTCGCGCGCTACAGTATCCCAAAGTGGGGTCCATTATAAGACAAAAGTTGACCGAAGCTAGTCAAATCGCATATCAAAGTGAAGCGCTCGAGCTCCTGAGCACGAATTCGACAACAAAAAGTTTCAAAAGTTTAAACAGAGAGCTACAGTAACCAAAACGCGTCGAAAGCTGGAAACGACACGCTTGCTTCGGGCTTAATAACTCGCTTGTCTGACGTCGCTGAGTTGAGTTCGACACATCGGCGAGTATAGCCCTGGGACTACTCTCGCGAACTGTGACGTCGAAATAATAACAAGTTTTAAGAATTGCGCGCTACAGTATCCCCAAGTAATGTCCGCGAAAAGTCAAAACTTCATCGAACCTAGTCGAATCGCATACCAAAATGAAGCGCTGGACCTCCTGAGCAAGAATCCGACAATAAAAAGTTTCAAAATGTCAATGAGAGGGCTACAGTAACCAAAACGCGATGAAAACTGCAGACTTTGGTTTGTTATATCTTGGCACTCGTGCGTTGCAGAGGAGCGATCTTGACATCGCTGAAGAGCTCACTGCAAGCCAGCATCAAATCATGCTCACAATTAACCTGTAGTTTTGCGTTAGATTCCAGTGGTTTTTTTAATTTAGTCTGAAAAGATGATTTTCTTGGTTTAAAGAATTAAACCCGAGCGATACCAATGTTGCGTAGCAAGACCACTCCAAAAAGTGTAGTCGCGAGGAGAGTCAAAGACGCTGCACGAAACCGGAAAGGGCCTTGCTACAATCTCAGTAAAAAGTCAAAGCTCAAAACCACTCCGCTTTTTAAAAGAGACTTGTTTCGCTCGGCCTCAGCCGAGCGAACCATATCAAGAGCTCGGCGTGCGTGCGTGCGTATGTATGTACGTGGGTCACGCTCGCTTCGGGCTTAATAACTCGCTCGTCCGACGTCGTAGGGTGGAGTTTGAGACATCGTCGAGTAGCCTGCGGACTCCTCTCGCCATCTGAGTGTTCAAAACTGAAATAAGTTTTCAAACTCGCGCGCTACAGTATCCCAAAGTGGGGTCCATTTTAAGACAAAAGTTGACCGAAGCTAGTCAAATCGCATATCAAAGTGAAGCGCTCGAGCTCCTGAGCACGAATCCGACAACAAAAAGTTTCAAAAGTTTAAACAGAGAGCTACAGTAACCAAAACGCGTCGAAAACTGGAAGCGACACGCTTGCTTCGGGCTTAATAACTCGCTTGACTGACGTCGCTGGGTTGAGGTCGATACATAGACGGGTAGCCCCCGGATTACTCTCGCCATCTGAGTGTTCAAAACTGAAATAAGTTTTCAAACTCGCGCGCTACAGTATCCCAAAGTGGCGTCCGTTTTAGACAAAAGTTGACCGAAGCTAGTCAAATCGCGTATCAAAGTGAAGCGCCCGAGCTCCTGAGCACAAATCCGACAACAAAAAGTTTCAAAAGCTTAAACAGAGAGCTACAGTAACCAAAACGCGTCGAAAACTGGAAGCGACACGCTTGCTTCGGGCTTAATAACTCGCTTGTGTGACATCGCTGGGTTGAGTTCGACACATCGACGGGTAGCCCTCGGAGTACTCTCGCGAACTGTGACGTCGAAATAATAACACGTTTTAAAAATTGCGCGCTACAGTATCCCGAAGTAATGTCCGCGAAAAGTCAAAACTTCATCGAACCTAGTCGAATCGCATATCAAAATGAAGCGCTCGACCTCCTGAGCAAGAATCCGACAACAAAAAGTTTCTAAAGGTCAATGAGAGGGCTACAGTAACCAAAACGCGATGAAAACTGCAGATTTTGGTTTGTTATATCTTGGCACTCGTGCGTTGCAGAGCGGCGGTCTTGACATCGCTGAAGAGCTCACTGCAAGCCAACATCAAATCATGTTCACAACTAACCTGTAGTTTTGCGTTAGATTCCAGTGTCTTTTTTTAAATTTAGTCTGAAAAGATGATTTTCTTGGTGTAAAGAATTAAACCCGAGCGATACCAATGTTGCGTAGCAAGACCACTCCAAAAAGTGTAGTCGCGAGGAGAGTCAATGACGCTGCACGAAACCGGAAAGGGCCTTGCTACAATCTCAGTAAAAATTCAAAGCTCAAAACCACTCCGCTTTTTGGCCTCCGCTTTCAAAAGCCAAGAAAAAGGCTGTGGGCGCGGATTGAACAGAATCATCTTACCAGCTTTCTCGCGCTACACAAACGGATCGCCAAGCGGTTTTTTGCGTCGACGTTAGACGACGCGCTGCGTGGACAAGAAACTAGAAAATTTTTCCAGTAGTGGAAGAATTTTGCAAAAATTCAAAAATTCAAATTTTCTCAGTAAAAAAAAACAATGACCCATAACTTTCGCAAAAGTGGGTCGATTTTGATGATTTTTGGATATGTTGTAGGCCTTTGGATCCTCTAGGTGGGATGCACTCCGCTTTGCAAAAGCAGGGAAGTGCTATAGGGGGCGTCGGATTGAAAGAATATCTTACCAAACTTTCTGTAACTACACAAATCGGATCGCCAAGCGGTTTTTTGCGTTAGATGCTTTAGTTGACGCGCTGTGTGGAAAGAAACTTGAGCAAAATTTTCCGTAAGTGGAAGAATTTTGCAAAAATTCAAAAATTCAAATTTTTACTCTAGAAAAAAAAACAATAGCCCATAACTTTCGCAAAAGTGGGTCGATTTTGATGATTTTTGGATATGTTGTAGGCCTTTGATCCTCGAGGTGGACCGCCGGAACGGGCTCCCTAGGTGGTTAGACGCGGGAGTACGGTAGGAAATTCAAAATTTTTAAATTTTTTTCCGGCCTTCAAAAAATCGTAACTCGAGTTTCCCACGGCGGATTCTCGCAAACTCTTCGATCCGGCAAGGGCATTTGTATGACCTTTCGTTTCGAGACCAAAACCGCCGAGATCGCTCCCGCCGTCCGTGAGCTACGCGGTCACAAAACTGGTGGGTCTCGAGCAGGAAAATTCCGAATTTCGACTTTGGGTGGAGTTTTGGCTTGGAAAGCGTGCCTTTAGCGGTAAATTGATAATCGCAACGTGTTCTACGTAAAAGTTGGTCTAGACGAAGTGTCTTGACCATTTTGAGGTACCGTACCCCGGCCGCGCCGATTTTTTTGAATCCCGGGGTCAAATTTTCGAAATTGAGCTTTCACTTGTTTCGGGGGTTTTCGACGACGCTGAACACGAATCCGGTGTTTGTTTTGCGATTTCGGACGCCTTTACCCCCGATTCAGCGCCCGGCCGTCCAAAAAATGGATCCCGGGTTGAATTTTCAAAATTGAGTTGACAGTTGTTTCTGGGGTTTTCAGCAGTGCTGAACGCGAATCCAGCTTTTATTTTTCGATATGAGTTTCTTTTAGCCTGCTTCGGCCTTCAGAACACGCCCCAAACACGCCCAGACTTGTCCGAACATGTTCAAAGTTGTCCAAATATGTCCAAACATGTTCAAACTTGTCCAACACATTCAAAAACGTCCAAACTTGTCCAAACTTGTTCGAACATTGTCGTAGTCACTTAACACGAATCCGGCGTTTGTTTCCGTGAAGGCTTATTACCGAGTAGCGAGACGAGCGACAGTCTGTCTTGCTTCGGAACAAGCGGAGTGCCACCCTGAAGGTCCCCTTCAGCGTTCAACTAGTTAAAAGAGACTTGTTGGGGCGCGAAAACTGCTGCAGCTGCGTGATTTACGTTTGAGAGTTTTGCCCGCCCTGATGCCAGCTATGTATT
>JASAMZ010004145.1:0-80878 GCA_030248115.1 Linhomoeus sp. GSCO2_2 | reverse complement strand
AGCAGGAGAAGCGCTGCAGTGCAATTGCAACTTTGACCAATAAACGTCAAGGTCTGTATACATGCCTCTCACTAGTAGAATGGTATCATAATGGGTCTTTTGCCCACTACAATTTATTCCCAAACTATACAACGCAAAGATCAAAAGATACCGACTGATTACGATAGAGAACAAGCCAACTTAAGTAGGTAGTACACCACGAACCCAAACAATCCCCAAGAACACATGCAAGGGTGTGTGATACCAAAATAGTCTAGAAGCGTGAGAAGGTGACAGAGCAATCTAAGCGCAGGAGAAGCGGATGATAGTACCGGGTTTTTCCGAATAGAAGTCCCGGGACTTGTATTTGGTTTTGGCACTTTTTGCGACTCCACTTTGGCCCCAAATAGAAGTCCCGGGACTTATATTTGGAAAGGTAGAATTTGCATTAGTGCAGTTCATTGCAACAGAATACTGCGTTGGCCAAACAAAGGAGCTGTTCTTATGTTGCTTATGTTCTTATCTTATGTTCTTGCTCATCTTATGACTCCTAACACTGTCTCCTGTGATTCACAGCTATGTTCCCACTTCATATTCACCCAGGCAGCAGCTTTTCAGGGAGCATCAAAGAACTTTGAGCTTGTGGAAGCGCAATAATTGTCGATTGTGAATAGTGCATGGCACTTGATTATGAATGATTCTTGTCATCGCGCAACAAAATATTCGCTCCAAATAGAAGTCCCCGGGACTTCTATTTGGCAGGAAATCCTAATAGAAGTCCCTGGGACTTCTACTTGGGGGGACTTTTAATCGGAACTAGATTAACGCTGAAGGGGACCTTCAGGGTGGCACTCCGCTTGTTCCGAGGCAAAGCAGACTGATCGCTCGTCGCACTACTCGGTAATAATCATTCACGGAAACAAACGCCGAATTCGTGTTCAGCGCCGACGAAAGTGTTCAAACAAAATTTGGACAAGTGTGAACATGTTGGGACAAATTGTGACATGTTTGGACATATTCGGACATGTTTTGGGTGTGTTCTCTGACGCCGAATGCAGCGTAAATGCAGTAAATTGCAAAACAAACGTCGAATTCGTGTTCTGCGGCATCAGAAAGCCCAGAAACAACTGTCAACTAAATTTTGAAAATTCGACCCCGGCACCCAATTTTTAGTCGGCCGGGCGCCAAAATGATGGCAAAGGCGTTCAAAATCACAAAACAAACACCGGATTCGTGTTCAGCGTCATCGAAAGCCCCCGAAACAACTGAAAACTCGATTTCGAAAATTTGACCCCGGGATCCAAAAATTTGACGCGGCTGGGGTACGGTATCTCAAAGTGGTCAAGACACTTCGTCTAGACCAACTTTTGACGTAGAACACGTTGCAATGGTCAATTTGCGGCTAACGGCACGCTTTCCAGCCCAAAAATCCACTCAAAGCCGAAAATCCCAATTTTCCGCTCGGGACCCGGCACCTTTGTCACCGCGTAGCTCATGAACGACGCAAGCGATCTCGGCGGTTTTGGTCTCAAACGAAAGGTAATATAAATGCGCGGAACTAAAAATTTAGTTGACGAGGATCCGCCTTCGCAAACTCGAGTTCTGATTTTTTAAATTTTTGAATTTTTGAAAAATCAAAAATTTTTGAAAATTCAAATTTTCTACCGTACTCCCGCGTCGGACCACCTAGGGAGCCCGTTTCGGTTTTCCCCAGATCAGCATCCAAGGGCCTACAACATATCCAAAAATCATCAAAATCGGCCCACTTTTACGAGAGTTATGCCCTGATGTTTTTTTATTATACTCCACAAAAAGTGTGGAGTATATAGCGTTTGTGCGCGAAACGCAGTAATTTCTAACGGATGGTGTTCGCGCGTGCAGCGGCCGATTTGCAAACGGTCTTTTGCGTTGGGTAGGCCTAGTGGGTGGGCAGGGTGGACACCAAACGGGGTCACGCTGCGGGACCCCGTTGGCGGGAAATTCAAAAATTTAAATTTTCAAAGTACTGAAAAATGGGTTGAGCAAGGTAGAACTCGAGAAAGTTGCATATAATGGTATATACTATCTTTTGATATGTTGTAGTACTCGATAGGGCCGAGGGTGCAAAAAAAAAATTGGAGCGCTGCGGGACCCATTTTGGCGCCAAATTTGAAAAATTCGCGAATTTTGGCCCCGGGTCGACTTTGACGGGCTGCTGTGCGAGCTAGGTAGCAGCTAGAGCGGCGAGACCACTCTTGTTGCTCCTTCTCAGATGTCCTCTATCGAATGAGCCATGAACGGAGAAAATCGGGCGAAACACAAAAAACTTTCTTACACTGCGACTTTTTCGACTCCGGGGTCGAAAATTGCGAATTTCGCATTTCGGCGTCTATAGCGCTCGAATGCGTTGCCGAATCGTTCCAAAAGTAGTTTCAAACGATTCTACGCTTAAATCTGGTCTAGAAAAGTGTTTTGGAAGAATTTTCGAAGCTACAGTATCCCTGCAGCGTCCGTTTGAATTGTGGGTGTCAAGTCAACTTCTGCGATATTATACTCGATTTCGGGGTTTTCGGGGGCGCTGATTACGAATTTGCCATTTGTTTAGCGCTTAGATGATGTTTGAACATAGTTATGACGAATTTGTATGCTACCGTACCCCAAGTGCAGAATTTCAGTTCCCGGAGTCCATAGGAAACTAGGGGTGTTGTATGCCGAATCTGGGGTATTTTGGGATGTAGATCACGAATCCAGCATTGCTATTGCGATGGGGGGTGCCAGGAGGCCAAAACAGCAGAGAAGTCACCATGCGTAGGAGTTCAAATTTGTGGAGTATACTGCGTCCCCCGGACGACTTGCCTGGTTTACTTAGTAAAAATTTAAATTTTTGAATTTTCGCAAAATTCTTCCACTACCGGAATTTTCTAGTTTCTTGTCCACCCTGCGCGTCGACTCAACCTATCTAACGCAAAAAACCGCTTGGCGATCCGATTTGTGTAGCGCGAGAAAGCTTGGTAAGATGATTCTGTTCAATCCGACGCCCCCTATAGCACTCCTGCTTTTGCAAAGCGGAGTGCCAAAAACCCGGTACATGCGAACTAGAGCGTAAGAAACTTATCCTACACTAAGCTTACAGGGTCTGAGAGCGCTAGCGCAGGAGCGTAGACCAGTGAGCAAGCATGAGAGCGGGAATTGCCTAACGAACCAATCACAAAGTAACGCCAATTCCAATCGATTGCAGTACGCACCTTTGTCTAATAATCTTGCATCAAGCGGCTGCCCAGTCAAAGCAGCTAGAGTTTGCCTACCTGTTGGGAAGACAAAGGGGCGCGGCAGACGATCCGCCATTGTTGCCGAGACGTCAACGCTTCTTGCTATGAAGTTGCACTCTGTTTTCTGAGTATGGCTGGTACTATCAGTCAGAGAAGTTTGAGTGGTAGAGAAGGGAAAGGTCCTAATCCGCTTTTGTTTCGGCCAACTGATCCGCTTAGAGGTGGGCCTTAATTTCCCATACTTCCTCTCCTCTCGCTTCACATGGGTTCTTCAAGAAGAAACGAGATAATGAAAAGGTTGCCGTGCTCCCCATACCCCAAACAACTGAGTTGTAGTTCCTTTAGATTGCGCTACAGCCTGTCTATCAAAGTGAGGCCGAATCACTGTCATCCCAAAGTGTTGGTGTTGTGGTCAGACAGGTCAACGATACTTGTGCGTACGTTCAGTACCATTCGACAGTCTAACACAGAGACAGAAACCAAGCGTGTCAAGTGAACAGGCGGCATTACGACTACCTACGTATCCCTGGCGTGATCTTGCTGCTGGAATCTGTGATCACCGATATGCCAAGCACACTTGGGGTTGGGGATGCACATATGTACACCTCCCCCTCCCTCCACCGTCACCGAGAGTCGGGACTCATGTAAATATTCCCTTTTCAAAGGTGCACGCATGTCTCGCATTGCAGTCATAACATAAGGCACGACTACGGTGCAGATCCCATCAAGACGCTCATACCCCTCGCCCCCAAAGAAAAGAACGATGTCGTGACTGGATTCTGTGAATGCTTCGACGTGATCTGCGCTTGAAGGGTGTGTAAGAAAGAGGAATTCGGATTCGCGAACGTGATGGGAGGTGCTTTGCTTTACCATTGTCAGTGGATTTTAGTGGTACAATCGTTGGAAGGCACGACAAACAGTATTCTTCGCCTGTTCGGTAATCCCGAAACAAAATTCCATTGGTAAGCGTGTTGTTTCTTGTTTGCAGTTTCCAACGGACATTTGACGGCTTGCCTATTAATTCAACACCTGATGACATATCTGCCTACTCGGGCAGACACAAATCGTGTCACCCCAGCTGGACAAAACGATCATTGACGCGAATTATGGTAGTCTCGTCTCCTAATTAGAAGCCATCTCTATTCAACTGCATCAAACGACGGTACTCAAATGCGTGAGCGCCGTTCAGCTCTTCAGCTGTAGGAGGGCCCGGGGCTTAAGTGGTGAAGATTGCTTGGTGTGGAAGTCGGAGCTTCTGTGCACAATTTTCTGCTTCGACGTGTACCGGATTTTTCTCGCCTTTGAACATGATATAGTACCATCCAATCTTAATCGAATGCAAGTTACCGCCGGTCTCTAGCTGGTGCGGCTTCCGAGATATGACCCTCCAAAGTTAACCACTTTTAGTGCCAAATTCGCGTGATCAAATTCGGGTTTGCGGGCCCTGTGTTGTCATTTCGCCGAATAGAGGCCAATGTGCTCTTCGATTCAGTTGGTATCTCATCCCCAAACAGCTGCGCACGGGTTTTGGCCAAATGTAATTTTTTGACATATTGTCAAAATTTCATGCAAATTTTCCGAAAAATAATTTTTTTCGAGACTTTATCGGAAAAGTACCCCTTCCGACGCAGCCTTGAGCGCTGATTCGAATGGTGAAAACCGCACCACGATACGTTCAACTGCGCGCGAGATATAGGCCTTCAAAGTTGTGATGAACCTTAGGCACCATTCTGTGAGAACAGCCAACTTTGAAGGCCTATATCTCGCGCGCAGTTGAACGTATCGTGGTGCGGTTTTCACCATTCGAATCAGAGCTCAAAGCTGCGTCGGAAGGGGTACTTTTCCGATAAAGTCTCGAAAAAAACTATTTTTCGGAAAATTTGCATGAAATTTTGACAATATGTCAAAAAATTAAATTTTGGCCAAAACCCGTGCGCAGCTGTTTGGGGATGAGATACCAACTGAGTCGAAGAGCACATTGGCCTCTATTCGGCGAAATGACAACACAGGGCCCGCAAACCCGAATTTGATCACGCGAATTTGGCACTAAAAGTGGTTAACTTTGGAGGGTCATATCTCGGAAGCCGCACCAGCTAGAGACCGGCGGTAACTTGCATTCGATTAAGATTGGATGGTACTATATCATGTTCAAAGGCGAGAAAAATCCGGTACACGTCGAAGCAGAAAATTGTGCACAGAAGCTCCGACTTCCACACCAAGCAATCTTCACCACTTAAGCCCCGGGCCCTCCTACAGCTGAAGAGCTGGCCCAGATTTTTTTTCATAACAATGTAGCACTAAGGGTGCCTACAAAAACTGTACGGCCAGAATTTTGAATTTCGCTTTCAAACAATTTTTGGGCACAATTTTTCAAAACTCGCCACAGCGGGCTAGACAGCTTTTTGGGCCACAACAAATTACAGGGTGGTTCGATCGGGTCGGTTCAGCGACCATTCGATTCGTCTTGTCGAGAGCATTCGTTTGCACTCCTCACTCGTCGAGAAAGTCCAACGGACGAGGAGTTATGGGGAAGAAACTAAAAATTCACAATTTCGGAAATTTCGAGAATTTCGACCCGCGGCCACGTTTTTGGTGGCAACTCTCGCGTGCCTGCACCGATCGGGCTGGAACCACTTGCATTCGAAAGAGGACATAATTCCGCATCGCTAATATGTCATCAGAAAAATTTTATCTCTTCTCTAGCGTGAGCTAGAAAATAAAGTTTGACGGAGCAGAAATCGGCGAAAATGGCGCCAATTTCAAACTTCGTCCGATTTCTCCGCCGATTGCGACATTGAGACTGGTTGTCTATACAGCGTTCGAAAGCAAACATATTAGTGTATAAGCTCCTCTCGCTTCACATGGGTTCTTCAAGAAGAAACGAGATAATGAAAAGGTTGCCGTGCTCCCCATGCCCCAAACAACTGAGTTGTAGTTCCTTTAGATTGCGCTACAGCCTGTCTATCAAAGTGAGGCCGAATCACTGTCATCCCAAAGTGTTGGTGTTGTGGTCAGACAGGTCAACGATACTTGTGCGTACGTTCAGTACCATTCGACAGTCTAACACAGAGACAGAAACCAAGCGTGTCAAGTGAACAGGCGGCATTACGACTACCTACGTATCCCTGGCGTGATCTTGCTGCTGGAATCTGTGATCACCGATATGCCAAGCACACTTGGGGTTGGGGATGCACATATGTACACCTCCCCCTCCCTCCACCGTCACCGAGAGTCGGGACTCATGTAAATATTCCCTTTTCAAAGGTGCACGCATGTCTCGCATTGCAGTCATAACATAAGGCACGACTACGGTGCAGATCCCATCAAGACGCTCATACCCCTCGCCCCCAAAGAAAAGAACGATGTCGTGACTGGATTCTGTGAATGCTTCGACGTGATCTGCGCTTGAAGGGTGTGTAAGAAAGAGGAATTCGGATTCGCGAACGTGATGGGAGGTGCTTTGCTTTACCATTGTCAGTGGATTTTAGCGGTACAATCGTTGGAAGGCACGACAAACAGTATTCTTCGCCTGTTCGGTAATCCCGAAACAAAATTCCATTGGTAAGCGTGTTGTTTCTTGTTTGCAGTTTCCAACGGACATTTGACGGCTTGCCTATTAATTCAACACCTGATGACATATCTGCCTACTCGGGCAGACACAAATCGTGTCACCCCAGCTGGACAAAACGATCATTGACGCGAATTATGGTAGTCTCGTCTCCTAATTAGAAGCCATCTCTATTCAACTGCATCAAACGACGGTACTCAAATGCGTGAGCGCCGTTTGGTGACTGACAAAGTCAGTATCGGTGGCGGACCTTGCAGATGGGCGCGAATCGAGCGCTCTCGCAGTAGCTGGCAGAGCAGTCCTCCCATTCCTGGTAGATGTCGTATCCCCGGTTGTTGTTGTTCGTGGGGTACTGCCAGAATCGGGAGTATCCGCACTCCGTGTTCGAGCTGGCCACTCCGTTGTAGTATCTGTTGTAGTCGAAGGGAGTGCCGTCCGTCCAGCACTCCGCCTTGTCGCTCTCCAAGCACTGAAATAAAGACTAGGTATGTGCTTGGGATAGAGAACAATTGAAGTGAAGATGGGGGGGGGGGGTGTAATGGTGTAATGTGGCATAGAGCGGTCTCGGCGGCATGCAATATCACGCTGTGCCCAAACCCAAAACCAACCTTTGTAAGGCCGATCCATTTGCGAAAATGAGCATACTGATGTGTCGTCGACTTTAACTCCTGCAGAGTGAGAGCGGCGACGGCCCTCTGCTCGTCCAGATTGTGAATGCTCGCCAGATCCGAACCCGGGTACTGTAGCGGAATATTTAGACTGCGTCTCACTTTTATTCCGAAGGTGGCATACTTGAAGGCAACAACTTCAAGACAGGCTCACGATTAGTCTTGTGCTTAGGTTATACTTGTGAAAATGGGCTGAATCACGCCGCTACAGTATCTTCACTCTGGCGTGAATCAAAATGGGGAAACGACTTGTAATATTCGTGCCCAAACATCGCGTTGCGTGCGCGCATGTAGGCATCGCGGTAACTTCAGAGGTGCATCTCTGTGTGCATTTTGGGAATACATGCAAACAACGGCACGCCACTTCTCCGTTGAAGCAAACAAGTTCACGCCAGGACATCTGTCAATTGAAGGCTCTGCCTTTCAAATCCCAGGGGATGTAGTGATGTGTGGGATAAGGATAACTGGTCGCTCACACACAATGCAGCCAAGCACTGAATGTACATAGTAGCTCATTCGTACCGTTCTGCAGCTCAACCGGCCTCTGTCCCAGCTGTCCTCCAGATCCACCCTGTAGAAGGCGTAGTCCCCCACGAGAGTACAGTCTCTGACGGGGCCCGATCCCTGGGCGTTGTAGTAGGAGATGATCTCAGGACAGATGGTGGGAGGGGAGATCAGCTGATCGACTGCAAATACCGTAAATCCTCCAATAAGCGCCCCACTCGAATAAGCGCTCCCCCTCCAATAAGCGCCCCTCCTAGAGGTAGGTTGAAAAAATAGGCGCCCAGGGCGCTTATTGGAGGATTTACGGTACCCTACATCGCTTTGGTATTCGCTACAGCTCTGATTCTTTTACTCTAGTTAGTGTGGGCCTCCAACGGGAGCGTACATGCATGTGGCACAGACGCAGAATCACCCCCACCCCCCAACAAATCGAGAGGAATTGGTACCCATTGAAGACTACCGCAACCACGAGAATGCTACACAGGCACACGAAAACCGGAAACCTAGTCGTATTAGAACGCAACATCAAACATCTGTAGAACAGATATTATTTCACGCGCCATTATTATTAGGGTGGGTCGTTGGGCGAACCTTTGTCTTCTTGCTCGCCAAGGCGACGCTTCAGTGCCGAGTTCTCTCGCGCCAGCAGTTGCAGTTTGTTGTCTTGTTTGATCAGCTTGTTCTCGCATTTCGCTATTTTGACGTCATACTTCACAGATAGTTTCTCAAGGAGGCGCTCTTCCAACTTCTCTTCGTGCACTTCAGCAGTTGCGAATGCTACAGACGCGAAGAGTAGAACCGCTGCAATTGTAACTTCCACGCGTTAGGGGGTGTTGACTTCGCCCAGTCTGTATTCCTATTCACGTAGGTATGTAAACGGGCAATAAGTAATCGGCGCTCAGCGCTCAGTATTCGGCGCTCACCAGAAATTCGCAATTTTCGAGCCGTCACATCTATTCTGAAGCTGCGAAACACTTTTAGCCTCAACTCCCGGTTGCCACAAGTAATGTAAAGCTGAAATTTTTTCAATTTGATTTGAAAATAAGTTAAAATCAGCGAAAAATAAATTTTGTTCGGTTTACGCGAAAAGTAATCGGCGCTCAACTATACAAAACTAGCTGCGCCTACCGTAATGGTGGATTGAGAAAATCGTAAAACGGCTGATATTTCCTAAATTTTGTGTGCCATTGTGTCTGTAGCTGTCGGCAGGTCGTTGCCGAACTGTTTGCCAACCCAAACACGTTTCAAATTGCTCGAAAATCGACTCTTTTTGGTGAGCGCCAAACTGAGCGCCGATTACTGAGCGCTGAGCGCCGAATGAGCGCTGAGCGCCGATTACTTATTGCCTGTAAACGTCTCACAAGTTGCAGATTACTTGAAATCTAACTCACGCCCAGTCACAGTATAGCGAGACTTTGCTTGCCTGTTGGGAAGACGAGACGACGTGAGAGACGATCCACCATTGCTGCCAAATCAAATTCAACGTCAACGCTGTGTTTCTGCAGAAGTCTTGCTCCGTTCTCTGATGGTACCAACAACTTTGGGGTAGCATCAGCTCGACTCACTTGAAAGTGGCAGGGAAGAGAAAGGCCCTAACCCGCTTTTGTTTCGCGCAACCGATCCGCTTACAGGTGGGCCTTATCAATTTCCCCATACTTTCGCTCTTCTCTGTTGGGGCGACGAAGACGAGATAATAAGAAGGTTGTCGTGCCCCTCGCAACAATTCTGGAAGAGAAGTTTTGCTCCCTTAGACTGCGCTACAGGCTCCGTTCTGTGTGCATGCATTCTTTGAACTCGAGAGGGGGGGGGGACAGGTACCTCTATGGTATTTTACCAAGCACCTGATTCACTGTCATCCTTGAGTGATTGTCTGCGGTCAGGCAGGTTAACGACTGTTGTGAGGCACCTATGTACATTCGGCGGTCTCATTCAGGCAGACAGCGATCCAACCAAGAAAGCGAGCGCCGCCGTGTAGACATAAGCAGCATTGGCTGACATCACTCGATGTCGACAGGCACAACGTATCCTTGGCCTGCACTTGTGGCCGTTGTGGAAATGAGTAGTCTCTGAAGCACACTTTGAGGGGATAGCACCCTTCCCACGCCGTCACCCCAAACTCATTCCCTGTTTGTTTTGTATACTTGTCGCTTCTACGACTTTGAAAGTGAGAGAGCAGCGTGTCGCTCAAATCCGATCTCAAGTCTCAAATCTCAAGTCCTTCACGCATGTAGGTATGTAGCACATGGCAGTCCTAACTCCTAACATCTACCGTACGCACGACACGAATACATACGGCAGATCGTCGCTCCAAGGGAAGACAACGAAGAGAGGTTGTTGAGTTGTGTGAATATTGTTTGTGCAATGAAAACTACAGGGTGGGCCAAAAAAAGTGAGACCCCTAACTTCGCGACCGCCGTTCTCGAGCGTGACTGCGCATATCAAGCCCCAAGTTGGATAGGACATACTACAGGGTGTTTTTGACGAGGTACCAAAATTTCAGCCCATTTCGTACACCAAAGAGAAGATGGCGTCGTTTTGCGCAGGGTCATGTCGAAAATCGCATGCGGCGCTTTTCACTGCAGGAGATCGTGCTGGAGCTGCTCCTCGGCCTTCTTCAGCTCCAGCACAATCTCCTGCAGTGAAAAGCGCCGCATGCGATTTTCGACATGACCCTGCGCAAAACGACGCCATCTTCTCTTTGGTGTACGAAATGGGCTGAAATTTTGGTACCTTATCAAAAACACCCTGTAGTATGTCCTGTCCAACTTGGGGCTTGATATGCGCAGTCACGCTCGAGAACGGCGGTCGCGAAGTTAGGGGTCTCACTTTTTTTGGCCCACCCTGTATAACAGCCGTTCAGAGGCAGATGGGAGCAGACGGGATTTGTGGATGCCTTCGCGCTGCGTCATCACCATCCCTCTCTCCCTCTATGCCTCTCTCCCCTCCCTCCGTCTCACCACACAAAAACCTTCCTCCCACCTCCCATCTCCCCTCCACAAAGCCCGCTTCGTCTCTTGATCCGCCTACATTCCCCTGCTTCCCTCCCTGACTTCTTCCCCCCATCTCTCTTTCTCTCTCCCTCCCTCCGCCCTCCCTTCCCTTTTCTTTCCCATCCCCCGAGACCGTTACTTTCAGAGGTGGTCATTTCCCGTCGCTACCACTTCCAAAGTGAAGCAATGGCGTTTCGTTCAAAATGCGAACGAGTCCTGCACCCATATATCCAAATGCAGTCACAACATACAACACGACTACGGTACACAACCCATCAAGCTGCCCATACCCGTTGCTCCTAAAGAAGAGAACGACGAGTGATATTGAAGTGTGTTATTGTTCGGAAGTGATGTGTGTTTGAAGTGTGTGTGTGTACGATATTTGATTCGAGAATGTGATTTGCAGAGTCTTGCTTTATAGCCAGTGGGTAGCTCTTTGGAATCGTTTCAATTGTATGCTTCGCCTGTTTTGTAATCCCTGCAATAACATTCGGTTGGTAGAATGAAATCTATTGGCAGTTTCCAAATTTGAGCATTAGACGGCTGATCTTAGGCACACAATGCCAACCCGCCATAAACCGCCACACTGCACAGAATACGGTAGTTCTCCTAATGTTAAATCCTTCTCATTCAACTGATCAAACGAATGTATTCAAAATGATGCGCGCCGTTTGGTGACTGACAAAGTCAGTATCGGTGGCGGACCTTGCAGATGGGCGCGTGTCGATAGCTCTCGCAGTAGCTGGCTGTGTGGTCCTCCCATTCCTGGTAGACGTCGTATCGGTGGTCGCCCGTGTTCGAGTCACGCTTCCAGAACTGGGACATTCCGCACTCCATGTTCGAGTCGGCCACTCCGTTGATGTATCTGTTGTAGTCGAAGGGAGTGCCGTCCGTCCAGCACTCTGCCTTGTTGCTGTCCGCGCACTGGAATGAAGATTATGCGCTTGGGATAGAGAACAATGGAAGTGTGAATGTAGGGGGGGGGGGGGGGGATAAAGGGCATGGAGCGGCCTCGGCGGCATGCAATATCACGCTGTGCCCAAGCCCAAAACCAACCTTTGTAAGGCCGATCCATTTGCGAAGATGACCACGCTGATGTGTCGAGGTCTTGTATTCCTGCAGAGTGAGAGCGGCGACGGCCCTCTGCTCGTCCAGATTGTGGACACTGGCCAGATCAGCCCCTGGGTACTGCAACAGATACAACAGAGATATAGTGGTGAGTTTCAGAAAAGCAGATTACGGTATTTGTTGTTTCGGTACATACCCAGTTGCTAGCATTCTACGACAGCGCCCTAAGAGAGCGCAGAGGCAACAAGAACAGATTTTGGCGTTGGTTTTAGACGAAGTCGTAGTCAACCGACACTGCAGGAGTGCTAACATGCCGACAAGGATTCTCCTTGCGTGTAGAGCGCTGCTTGTATGTACACATGGCCAGCAGTGTGCCAAGAGGAGTAGGTAGACAGTGTAGCTCACCGCTCTGCAGTTGGCCTTGCCTCTGTCCCAGCTGTCCTCCACGTCCACCCTGTAGAAGGCGAAGTCTTCCACTACGGTGCAGTCCCTCACGTGTCCAGGCCCTTGTGAGGCGTAGAAGGAAATCACTTCGGAGCAGATCGGCGGCTTGGACGCCAGCGAGAGCACTTGAACGAAACACAGGGAAGTCGATTTGTGAATGAGCTCGCCGTCGTTGGACAAACCGTTCACTTATTAACATATTGCGCGAAATTGCTACTTGAACGTTTTGTAAACAAAATATCATAGTGTCGTTTGCCGTCGGTCTGAAATCGAGTGTTGTTCATAAATCAGGTTGGACAAACAAGGGGGGGGGGGGGGGGGTGGGCGGGTGAGTTGGGCCAGTTGATATATTTGGTTAAAGGGGAGGGGTGTCGACTGTCGAGGCTTGCAAGTGAGCCCTATTCCTAATTCCTCACGTCTCCTCCCCTTTACCGAACGCTACGCGTAGAATTGAGCAAAAGGGAGCAACAGACCCTCGCTCTTCGTCTCCTCCAGCAAGCGTCTTAGCTCGGAGTTCTCCTGCTCCAGCTTGACCAACTTATTCAGTACGCAGTCTTTGAATTGATCGTCGTCCTCCATATTTTCGCTTGCAAGGAGAAGACAGGCTGCAAAAATGTTTCGTATTCGGACGAGTCGACGTAGTACATTGCAGTTATCGTCTATCTAGTAAACTTGCAGAAGTGCAAGGACTACTAACGTTAAAAAGATTGGCCCCCATATAGGGACAGACTACAGTAACCCCACGCTCAAGCATAGGCCAGCCCCGGATCCCCATGACATACCATAAATTGGTTGCGTCGATTAGTACTTCCGTGCAGGACCCAACTTGTATTCGATACGTAGCGATGTCCCAGGTTCGAATCCTGGCAGGGGATTTAGCTTTTGCTGCCGTATATGCAACACACAGCACTATATTTCATCATTCTTCAAAACATTGCATCATACATACATGTTCAAACAACTATCGATCCACGAAACAACCAACTAATGCAGAATCTTTCCAGCAGAGCGAAGGATCAGAATCTCGCGATCGATCGAAGTATCTTCCAATCCTAACAACTGGCGCTTCAGCACGGGTAGCATGTATCTGATCAGCTCCCAGATGCCTTCTTGAGCTCTCCGTCCACACCCTCTGACCTTCTTGCCTTTGAGTGACCACCACAGTTACCCTTATATGTAGTGACCCTTATAGTGACCACCCAAGTGACCACTGGAGTGACCACTAGAGGGGCCTGTTTTGGGCAAGCCCTGTTTTGGGCATGCCCAAAAAGCACCATCCCTTCACAAAGCTCCATCCCTTCAGTTGAGAAAGTCCCAGTTTTTCAGCCTTCCCTGTTTTGGGCATGCCCAAAACAGGGAAGGCCAGAAAATTGAAACTTTTTCAACTGAAGGGATGGAGCTTTTTGGGCATGCCCAAAACAGGGAAGGCTGGAAAACTGGGACTTTCTCAACTGAAGGGATGGAGCTTTGTGAAGGGCTGGAGCTTTTTGGGCATGCCCAAAACAGGGAAGGCCAGAAAATTGAAACTTTCTCAACTGAAGGGATGGAGCTTTTTGGGCATGCCCGAAACAGGGAAGGCTGGAAAACTGGGACTTTCTCAACTGAAGGGATGGAGCTTTGTGAAGGGCTGGAGCTTTTTGGGCATGCCCAAAACAGGGAAGGCCAGAAAATTGAAACTTTGGCCAGAAAATTGAAACTTTCTCGACTGAAGGGATGGAGCTTTTTGGGCATGCCCAAAACAGGGAAGGCTGGAAAAGGGACTTTCTCAACTGAAGGGATGGAGCTTTGTGAAGGGATGGAGCTTTTTGGGCATGCCCAAAATGGAGAAGGCCAGAAAACTGGGACTTTCTCAACTGAAGGGATGGAGCTTTGTGAAGGGATGGAGCTTTTTGGGCATGCCCAAAACAGGGAAGGCCAGAAAATTGAAACTTTCTCAACTGAAGGGATGGAGCTTTTGGGCATGCCCAAAACAGGGAAATCTGGAAAACTGGGACTTTCTCAACTGAAGGGATGGGGCTTTTTTGGGCATGCAGCAAACAACCCTACTGCTAAGCTAGGGCAATTGACACTGCGATTTTGCTGTTGATGTATCCCTTGGGTTGTTTGTGTCACCACTACCCAAACTAGGCCAGATTTTTTTCGAACTGTAACCCTGACATATCTACTCGTACGAGTTTGACATATTTGGGTAACGTACATGACGAGCAGGGCAATTTGGTAACACGAATGCAGGGCCGGCCTCCTGAACGAGCGGGGGCACTTTGAGGCACGCACAAAACTTAACAGGACAATTTTGGGACACCTATGCAGGGCCTCCCGAACGAGCGGGGGCACTTTGAGGCACCCACAAAACTTAACAGGACAATTCTGGGACACTGTGCAGGGCCTCCTGAACGAGCGGGGGCACTTTGAGGCACGCACAAAACTTAACAGGACAATTTTGGGACACCTATGCAGGGCCTCCCGAAGGAGCGGGGGCACTTTGAGGCACGCACAAAACTTAACAGGACAATTTTGGGACAGGTATGCAGGGCCTCCTGAACGAGCGGGGGCACTTTGAGGCACGCACAAAGCGAACAGGGCAATTTTGGGACACCTATGCAGGGCCTCCTGAACGAGCGGGGGCACTTTGAGGCACGCACTTTTGGGGCACCTATTCAGGGCCTCCTGAACGAGCGGGGGCACTTTGAGGCACGCACAAAACGAGTAGAACATTTTGGGACACGTATGCAGGGCCTCCTGAGTGAGCGGGGACACTTTGAGGCACGCACAAAACTTAACAGGACATTTTGGGACACCTATGCAGGGCCTCCTGAACGAGCGGGGGCACTTTGAGGCACGCACAAAACGAACAGGGCAATTTTGGGACACCTATGCAGGGCCTCCTGAACGAGCGGGGGCACTTTGAGGCACGCACAAAACGAACAGGGCAATTTTGGGACACCTATGCAGGGCCTCCTGAACGAGCGGGGGCACTTTGAGGCACGCACAAAACGAACAGGGCAATTTTGGGACACCTATGCAGGGCCTCCTGAACGAGCGGGGACACTTTGAGGCACGCACCAAACGAACAGGGCAATTTTGGGACACCTATGCAGGGCCTCCTGAACGAGCGGGGGCACTTTGAGGCACGCACAAAACGAACAGGGCAATTTTGGGACACCTATGCAGGGCCTCCTGAACGAGCGGGGGCACTTTGAGGCACGCACAAAACGAACAGGGCAATTTTGGGACACCTATGCAGGGCCTCCTGAACGAGCGGGGGCACTTTGAGGCACGCACAAAGCGAACAGGACAATTTTGGGACACCTATGCAGGGCCTCCTGAACGAGCGGGGGCACTTTGAGGCACGCACAAAACTTAACAGGACAATTTTGGGACACGTATGCAGGGCCTCCTGAACGAGCGGGGGCACTTTGAGGCACGCACAAAGCAAACAGGACAATTTTGGGACACCTATGCAGGGCCTCCTGAACGAGCGGGGGCACTTTGAGGCACGCACAGAACTTAACAGGACAATTTTGCGACACGTTTGCAGGGCCACCTGAACGAGCGGAGGCACTTTGAGGCACGCACAAAACTTAACAGGACAATTTTTGAGACACCTATGCAGGGCCTCCTGAACGAGCGGGGGCACTTTGAGGCACGCACAAAACTTAACAGGACAATTTTGGGACACCTATGCAGGGCCTCCTGAACAAGCGGGTGCACTTCGGGGGTTGGTGTTATATGCGCGCAACCATCGGTGAGAAGAATGAAAGGCGACTGGACGAGATCCTGATTGATGGCCGTTAGAGCGTGACGTGAAGGAGGAGGAGGAGGAGGAGGAGAAGAAGGAGACGGAGAAGAATTCACCCCCCGCCCGTGGGACAAGAAACGCGCCGCGATCCTTTTTGCGCCTGTAACTTTCGCTACACTTAACCGATTTTCACCAAATT
Source organism: Linhomoeus sp. GSCO2_2 (assembly GCA_030248115.1). NCBI lineage: Eukaryota > Metazoa > Nematoda > Chromadorea > Monhysterida > Linhomoeidae > Linhomoeus > Linhomoeus sp. GSCO2_2. Next base: position 64,471 of record JASAMZ010004145.1, on the reverse strand, counting down.
TGGAATTTAATCTGTTTATGATAAAGTCCTTTAGTGTACCAAATTTCAGCCGATTCCGTTTAGTACAGCCCGAGAAACAAACATCGTGACGATGGGAAAAGGTGCGCGCGGCCTGGATGGAACATATTATGGTTTGGCGCTGCCGCGCCAACCATGATGACATGCTGCTTGCAGCAATCAATCCAGTAGGGGGCGCTAGCATCGCTGCGCAATATTTTCGAAGAATGACAAAATATGAGCGCGCCAGGTGTGCGTGTTGCATATTTATCTGGCAAACGGCAGCAAAAGCCAAATCCCCTGCCAGGATTCTAACCTGGGACTTCGCTCTGACTTTCTATAATGTCATATATCGATCGAGCGTTGTGAACCGTTACACCACAGGGGTTTATGGATAATAAGTTTAAAACGAGGCTTATAAACTGGCCTATTGTGGGGTGACCTTTGACCCTAAGGGAATCCATTTGCTGCACAGCAAAACGATGGGTCGCTAGTGCTGTTTTGCAACTGTTTCAAAAGAGTGACGTCATACTGTAAATACTAAAGTATGCACCAGATAATACAATACGCATCGAATACAAGTTGGGTCCCGCACGGAAGTACTAATCGACGCAACCAATTTATGGTACGTCATGGGGATCCGGGGCTGGCCTATGCTTAAGCGTGGGGTCACTGTAGTCTGTCCCTATATGGGTGGCCAATCTTTTTACGTTTGACACAATTCAGCGGCCCAAATTTAACCAGGCGTAGTATAACAAGTTTCCTTTAACAAGTTGACCTCTGGGGCCTGGGTGTCTGACTGTCTGACCACAATGCTCTTATCTCTAGGTGGTCAAACACTCTCTCACGTTGTTGCAGCACTGGACAGTCCTCCGGCGCAGTCATACAGTTGTGAATCCAGTCCACATAGGAGACAACGCGTGCAAACACGTTAGGCTTCTCTGGTTTGCAGTTGGCCTGTCTGAAAGACACCACACCCTCCACAGTCCACGCCTTCCCTCCACCCGTCCTCTGACAATAGAGGCCGGCCCCTGAGTCCCCCATGCAGGTGCCTCTGCAGTCGTGCTGAGTGCACAGCAGACGCTCCGACAGCAGTGAGAAGTTGGGACTGAAAGCATGTAGGATATTCAAGCGTCGTAGCCGCAAGGCGCACAGTACGCGTTCACACCTGTACGAATCGACGCATTCGGTGGTGTTGATCAACGGCAGAATGGCCTGCTTCAGCTCCTTGGAGTAGTGGGGCTGTCCAACGTCAGTCACGTCGTCCACACCCCATCCGGCCACGACGCATTCCCCTGGCAAGGTGCCAATGTCCCCTGGGGGAGGCAAACAAGCTGGTTGGACAAAGGTGGTCCACTCCAATGGTTTGGTCAGTTCCACCAGTGCCACGTCATGCTGATAGCGGTTGTGGAGGTAGTCGGGATGGCGATAGACCTTCTTGGGCTGCGAGTACTGCCGTGCGGACAGCCTCTCGATGGGCGGAGAAAAGGGCAGCAAAACGTTGACGCCGGCGACCACTTCGAAGTCGCTGCAGAACAGAGTTTCATTTATGCCCTTCGCCCGACATTGCAGTCACGCAGGTATGGGCTAGCCGACCTGATTGAGAGTCTGCTGGGCGGCTCGAAGCAGTGTGAGGCCGTGAGCAGCCACTTGCTGTCCACAATGGTGGCGGCGCAGACGTGGCTCTTGCCCAGCGTGCGCAACTGGGCCATCCAGGGCCACGAATGGTCCTCTGTCTTGTCCCCGTCGACAACGGCGCCCGCGGGATTGGAACACTTCGACTCCGTCAGCCGAGGAGGGACCCTCTGGCGACCGCAGACCGACTCGCTCGTCGACAGGGCGAATACCCATGAGGCAGTGTAAAGGACAAGCAGTACAATGGGGCCGCTAGCCATTTCGATTCGAAACGTAGACTTGTGTACTCTTGTCAGTTACGAGCAGAAGAGTGTATGTGTGGTGGCGGAGGGGAGTAGTAGGCAGCAAGCGACCTGCGCCGGCGCAAGGAAGAATTGCGCGGGGGCGCGTGATCCTTTACAGACGGTTGTAAAGAATTGGCAGCGGGCACAGGGGCAAAACCCGATCCAGATGTGCGCGCGCGGCGTGTAGTTCTGCTGGGTGTTGTCTGCGGCTGCTACTGGGGTCATGCGCACATAGTCACTTCGTCGAAGCTCAGTCAGTCACACAAACATCAGCGGAACTCGCTTTGCCTTGAGATCTTTTGTGGCAAACAATGTGCGCCCTATGCAGACGCACCACGCAGTATGTATAGGAACTCAGGATAAGACGACGGGTAATCTCCGTACCTACAAATGCACCTACAGTAGTCACTCTCACTGCAAGGTGTGCCTATAGGACGCCCACTATATATATAGTTAATCACTAGAGTCTATAGTCCGTGGATAACGCGCTGCAGCTTCAGTTACCGATGTCGCGCAGCTGACGCGCTGCAGCTTCAGTTACCGATGTCGCGCAGTTGACGTGCTGCAGGAGTTTGGTGGAGAGGTACATAATGACACATCTGTGACCACTCAGTCATTTTCACACGACTCCGCTTTGACTGCATCGTAATGGCAAAAGTCCTCGAATGCACCAAATCTCATGAACGCGAACGGTTGTCTGAGATCTCTCTTCAGGTGTATGAGCAGCATTTCAAGTCTGATGCGTGTTGTGAAATTTCAGCCTCCTATAACTCCTTGCGGATCGCACAAAACGGGAAGATCCGCATGGCGGCTTAAGATCCGCCATTTGACCCATCGCCCACCCGAAATCATAACGTTTTAAAGGGCTTGGGACAGCCAAGCCTTTAGTAGCGCCGCGCTATTTCGCTGTTGCTCTCGCAAGTGTAAGGAGTGTCTGTCGCTTAGCGCACGCGTAGTCAACGTCGCAAGGAGTGGCTCGCTGGCAAAAAGCTTCGCGCAGAGGGCGCAATCTCGACTTTGACAAGAAGGCTTTGGATGCGAGTTTGCTTGCAGAGAAATGTCTCGTGAGTAGCAAATCAGGCAATCTCCTAATCAGTAATGTAGGGATTTCTTTATCTGACGTTTACACTAGTAGCTCACTCGACTTTCTCACGCAACTTCAAGATAGGCCAAGGATATGTACCGGGTGTCCTCTTAATCCAGACCCCCCTCTACAGCAACTTGTAGAAAACTCTACACGGTGAAACTTACAGAATTAAGTCTAATGTCTTGGAGCATCTGACACCAAATTTCAGCTCTATACACCAAGTTGCGCGGAAATGCTGGCGTAAAACCCAAAATTGGTCACGGCCGCTGGCCCTCGAGGAGGATGGCCTGCAGCGGCAGGAGCAGCTGACGGCTTCCGGCTTTGGGGCCGGTAAATCAACTTTGTTTCAATCTTTTCCATGCGTGCCACAAAGCTACCTACAATTTTCGTTTCAAGGCCATTCGAAAGCTTTGTTTATCGTCTTCAAAACGGTACAAGTCGCACTAAATTAACTGCAGTCTAGCGAAAGTCACGGTCAACAGAAGGCGGTGAGTCTTGAGAAATTGACCAATTTTGGGTTTTGCGACCGCATTTCCGCGTAACTTGCTGCATAATGCTGAACTTTTATGCCAGATGTCCCAAGACATTGGACTTCCATTTAAGAAAGTTTCACCGCGTAGAGTTCTCTATGACTTGCTGTGGACGCGAGGGGTCTGGATTTAAGGGACACCCGGTATAGTGAGGCAGCGACGCGACTTCGCAGACCGCAATCGCTTGAGACAGTGTGGCAGCGCCCAGTTACGGGCTTACGGCAAGTGGCAATAACCATGTTTCTCGACAAACTATCTTTGTCACCGGCGCAGTGTGGACTACAATCTACTGCTAAAGAGGGATCGCGTCGTGGTCGCCTTCTGGCCGTTCAAAGGTCAGCCGACTGGGTGAAGAAAGAGCCCCCCTCCATTTTCCTTCTTCTTGCAGAGTTTCGTCTCGCCGTCGAAAGTCCCGCTGTTTCCCGGATCAATTCTTCTTCCGCTGTCGTCCACGCAGGCTGCAGAAGGAAGAAAGCTGACATAGAAGCGTTGGCCTTTCAAGTGGTACCAGTACCTATCTCAACGGTAGGTACAATATGTACCTATCCTGCTTGTACATAGCCCAAACGGACACCGACGGAGAATTACACCTCAAATCTGTAACAGCGATATTACTGCCGTCCTCTCTCCTTCGCTCCACCCGCTGCTTGTCAAAGCTATGTTGCGTAGCATTCTGATGCATGCAGGTACCACAAAATTTTTCAACTCTTTCGCCGGGCAACACAACTTACACTGTAGTTGCGTCTTCATTGCACAAATTGGGATTTAAGAGTCAATGTCTGAGAAACTCGCGTTTCGTTCTTAAGAGGTTGGGCAAGTTGAAAAATTCAAATTCGAGTTTGGACGCTGGTGTGGTAGAGGGATCGAAGTTACGAAGAGTGCCCTACGCTGCCTATTTCTCGAGATATGGCCTAGTTTCTGAACCCATGTCACAAATTTTGCAAAATTATTGAGATTTCAAACCGCGCGGGCATTTGGGACTGTAACTCGAGAATGGCTGACCTGATTCACACCATTCCTTCACCACTGAAATGAGAAGACTCAGGCGCTTCGATCCCTATGCCATGCCCCACTATTTTCCACGCGGCCGCGTGGCGCGCCGGCAAACACAAGAAATCGCGGAAACAAAAATTGTGATTTATTTTGTTTTGCGGGCGTAACTTTTGAAACAGCCAAAAATATCCACTTGATTTTACTTGCACGTTCTTGCCACATGTGTTCTCTCTTAGAATCCGCAAAGAACTCGAAAATCGAGGAGCCTACACGATAGTTGCGCAATAATTCGTGTTGGTGATTTTCGTTTTCTGGGGCAGGCAGAGTGCATTTTGTGCTCACTGTTTTGACCATAACTAGTGAATGCGGAACGATTTCACCCTCTGACAACCGGCATTCGATAGACAATTGGAAACTCTACAAATAGTTTCCAATACACATATTTCGAAATCTACACCATTGATGAGAGAATGGCGATATTGTTCACTCAGTGCGCAATTGGCACATTTCAGCAGCTGTCATTCAGTATGAGCGACGAATTTTGAAATTTCACCTAAACTTTCGTTTAGGGTCTGATAGGTAGTATTTTACATGCAACCGATCTTGACCAGGTGCTACGTGTCAGGCTCGGCTCATGTGGCGCAACGGACTTTGCCAAAATTTCGGGAATTCAGCTGCGCTCACTACCATAGCGCTGCTGTGAGAAGTCCGCTAGCGGTCTCTTTTCACCGTGCGATGCAGGTTGCTAGTCTAAGTGCAAAACTGACGCTAAGTTTCAGATTTGATCTTTTGCGTTTGAAAAACTTCAAATTCAAGTGTGTTAACAATGTACATATTATAAACAGTATCACAAACGCAAAAGATCACATCTGAAACTTAGCGTCAGTTTTGCATTTATGTAGACTAGCAACCTGCATCGCACGGTGAAAAGAGACCGCTGCAGCGCTATGGTAGTGAGCGCAGCTGAATTCCCGAAATTTTGGCTAAGTCCGTTGCGCCACATGAGCCGAGCCTGACACGTAGCACCTGGTCAAAATCGGTTGCATGTAAAATACTACCTATCAAACCCTAAACGAAAGTTGTAGGTGAGATTTGCAAAATTTGTCGCGCATACTGAATGACAGCTGTTGAAATGTGCCAATTGCGCACTGAGTGTACAATATCGCCATTCTCTCATCAATGGTGCAGATTTCGAAATAGGTATGTGTATTCGAAACTATTTGTAGTTTCCAATTGTCTATCGAATGCCGGTTGTCAGAGGGTGAAATCGTTCCGCATTCACCAGTTATGATCAAAACAGTGAGCACAAAATGCACTCTGCCTGCCCCAGAAAACGAAAATCACCAACACGAATTATTGCGCAACTGTCGTGTAGGCTCCTCGATTTTCGAGTTCTTTGCAGATTCTAAGAGAGAACACATGTGGCAAAAACGTGCAAGTAAAATCAAGTGGATATTTTCGGCTGTTTCAAAAGTTACGCCCACAAAACTAAGTAAATCACAATTTTTGTTTCCGCGATTTCTTGTGTTTGCCGGCGCGCCACGCGGCCGCGTGGTGGAAAATAGTGGGGCATGGCATAGGGATCGAAGCGCCTGAGTCTTCTCATTTCAGTGGTGAAGGAATGGTGTGAATCAGGTAAGCCATTCTCGAGTTACAGGCCCAAATGTCCGCGCCGTTTGAAATCTCCATAATTTTGCAAAATTTGTGACATGGGTTCAGAAATTAGGCCATATCTCGAGAAATAGGCAGCGTAGAAAGGTAAGATTTGTGGCACTCTTCGTAACTTCGATCCCTCTACCACATCGGCGTCCAGGACGCGAGTTTCTCAGACATTGACTCTTAATCGGGTTTGGAGCCGCTTGTCAACAAGCTTTGCATGAGTCGTAGATGCCCAATATGTATTGTAGGCATGCACAAAAGCAATACACCTGCGTAAATTTAATCCAACTCACCAAAGCAGATGAACCAAATGTGCTTGTCGTCGTCAATGCAGCGGAATGCGAAGTGACCCTGATCGATCTCTTTGCCCAGTGCAAACGTGACTCCTTGCCTTTTGCAAGCTGAAGAAGGCAGGGGCGTAGCCAGAATTTCCAATTGAGTTTATTGTTTCAGAATCATGGTTGGCGCGGCAGCGCCAAACCATAATATGTTCCATTCAGGCCGCGCGCACCTTTTCCCATCGTCACGATGTTTGTTTCTCGGGCTGTACTAAACGGAAGTGAATGAAATTTGGTACACTAAAGGACATTGTCATAGACAGATTAAATTCCAAATTTGATGAAAATCGGTTCAGTGTAGCAAAAGTTACAGGCGGAAAAAGGATCGCGGCGCGTTTCTTGTCCCACGGGCGGTGGGGGGGGGGGGTGAAGTCTCTTTCTTCTTCTTCTTCTCCAGATCACGCTCTAACGTCCATCAATGACGATCTCGTCGAGTCGCCTGCTATTCTTCCCAACCGTGGTTGCGCGCTATACAGTACAAGCCCCGGAGTGCCCCCGCTCGTTCAGGAGGCCCTGCATACGTGTCTTAAAATTGTCCTACTCGTTTTGTACGTGCCTCAAAGTGCCCCCCGCTCGTTCAGGAGGCCCTGCATACGTGTCCCAAAATTGTCCTACTCGTTTTGTACGTGCCTCAAAGTGCCCCCCGCTCGTTCAGGAGGCCCTGCATACGTGTCCCAAAATTGTCCTACTCGTTTTGTACGTGCCTCAAAGTGCCCCCCGCTCGTTCAGGAGGCCCTGCATACGAGTCCCAAAATTGTCCTACTCGTTTTGTACGTGCCTCAAAGTGCCCCCCGCTCGTTCAGGAGGCCCTGCATACGTGTCCCAAAATTGTCCTACTCGTTTTGTACGTGCCTCAAAGTGCCCCCCGCTCGTTCAGGAGGCCCTGCAAACGTGCCCCAAAAATATCCTACTCGTTTTGTACGTGCCTCAAAGTGCCCCCGATTGTTCAGGAGGCCCTGCAAACGCGTCCCAAAATTGTCCTACTCATTTTGTACGTGCCTCAAAGTGCTCCCGCTCGTTCAGGAGGCCCTGCATACGTGTCCCAAGATTGTCCTACTCGTTTTGTACGTGCCTCAAAGTGCCCCCGCTCGTTCAGGAGGCCCTGCAAACACGTCCCAAAATTGTCCTACTCATTTTGTACGTGCCTCAAAGTGCTCCCGCTCGTTCAGGAGGCCCTGCATACGTGTCCCAATACTGTCCTACTCGTTTTGTACGTGCCTCAAAGTGCCCCCGTTCGTTCAGGAGGCCCTGCATACGTGTCCCAAAATTGTCCTACTCATTTTGTACGTGCCTCAAAGTGCCCCCGCTCGTTCAGGAGGCACTGCAAACGTGTCACAAAAATACCCTATTCGTTTTGAGTGCCCCCGCTCGTTCAGGAGGAACTGCATACGTGATCCAAAATTGCCCTGCTCGTCCGGTACGTTACCCAAATGGGTCAAACTCGTACAAAAGCCTCTGCAGTCGTGTCTCAAGGTGGCCTACATCGGCAACGTGGTTTGATTGGCTCCGCCAATCAAAAGTTAGAGTATTCATGGCGTTGCGCGCCCGGGGGTGTTTTTTTTGGGGTTTTTGTTTTGGTTGGCGGTTTGCGGTCTGCGTGTCGTCTTCTTTGCGCGTTTGTGTGGTTGTTGTTGTGCTTTCTTTTTTGGTGGTTTTCTTCTTTTTGGGTGGGCGGCGCGTTTGCTCTGGGGTCGTTTTTCTTCTTTTTTTCTTTGGTTTCTCCTTTCTTTGGCTTTTTTTTGTTTGGTGTCTTGTGGTTGGTGCGCCTTCCTTGTTTTGCTTGGTGCGTGGCCTTTCGTTTCCTGGTTTCGTCGGGCGCTTGCCGTCTTTGGCTGGGCTTTCCGCGGTCCTTTCGGGCCTTGCTTCTGTTTGTCCGTGCTCGTCCGTGCGCGTCCGGGTTTTCCTGTCGCTTGTGCGGTTCGTTTCGTGGGGGTTGTGATCTCTTCTGTGTTTTCCCTGTTTTCGGATCCTGCGGGCCCGGGGGGGGTGGGCGGCGCTCCTGATTGGGCCTCCTTGGGGTCTTTTTTGGGGGCGCTATATGCTTTTCGCCTGCGGCGCTTTTGTTTTCCTATATTTGGCTTCTCGGCATTTCGCTTGCGGCGCTTTTTTTTTGCGTTTTCGTCTTTTCGGCCAAGCGCAATTTTCGCCTGCGGCCTATTTTGGTATTTTCGCTTCTGTGCGCTCGCCTGACGAGCGACAGAACATAAAATGCCTAAAGGCAGAAAGGAGAACCGCGTACAGGAGAGCCGGGAGGATGCACGTTGTGTACACGCGCTGCAGAATAGTATCGGCAGCGCAACCCCGAAAATTTCTGCATAGCGCGCCAATGGCTCGTTTGGCCTTTACAGTAGCAGTAGAAGAGTGCTCGGCGAAGCTTAGTCTACTGTCCAGAACTACTCTCAAGTACCTGTAGCTGTCAACGCGTTCGAGGACTTCACCATTCAGCGTAATGTCTCTAGACAGGACACCACTGTTTAATGGAAACACTGTGGCACTGCTCTCCAAGTTTCACTCCACCGAGAGTTACTTCACCCACCTAGCCAGGAGTGGAATTAACCTGGGAGATGACTTCATTATTGGGCCAACTTTACTAGGTTACCAGGTAGTGGTGAACTTCAAATCATTAACAGATTGACTTTGTCACTTTACCAGACAGCTTTACCACTTCATCAGATCCATTTCGCCACTACATCAGACCACTTTGCCAGTCGACTTAACCACTTCACCAGTCAACTTCACATTTCATCTGATCAACTTTGCCACTTCATCAGATCCTCCACTGATGAATTCACCTGATTGACTTCATCAGTTCACCAGATCGACTTCACCACTTCATCAGACCGACTTCATCAGTTCATCAGATCCAACTTCACTGCTTCATCCGATCGACTTCACCAGATTGACTTCATCACTTCAACAAATGACATCACCCAGTTCACCATGTGAAGTGGGTTGACTTCATTCACCTACTCACCACTTCACCCAGATGGAGGAGCCTATATTAAACTGTGTGCTTGACTCAGTCGGAATGGGTCAGCCATGAGATCGAACCATTACCATTGAAGTTGTGGGCTTCTGATTGACACATGGCCAATGCTGTACTCATCGAATTTGGTGCAACTGGTGGTTGATCCCACACACACACACACACACACACACACACACACACACACACACACACACACACACACACACACACACACACACACACACACACACACACACACACACACACACACACACACACACACACACACACACACACACACACACACACACACACACACACACACACACACACACACACACACACACACACACACACACACACACACACACACACACACACACACACACACACACACACACACACACACACACACACACACACACACACACACACACACACACACACACACACACACACACACACACACACACACACACACACACACACACACACACACAGACAGACACACACAGACACACATGCACTGTGCGAGCACACATGAACACACACACACACACACACACACACACACACACACACACACACACACACACACACACACACACACACACACACATGTACTGAAGTGAATGGTGTGTGTGTTTGATCATCCTTATGTGTTTGAGAGTGCCTGTATCTAGTTCCTCATCTCACTACAGTACTAGTGTTTAATGTTGTCAGAAAAATTCGACTTCACCCAAAACTGACTTCACCCAAAATCAACTTGACCCAATTCGTCATGTGAAATTGACTTCACCTGAAATCGACTTCACCTGAAATCGACTTCACCTGAAATCAACTTCACCTGAAATCGACTTCACCTGAATTTGACTTCACCTGAAATCGACTTCACCTGAAATCGACTTCACCTGAAATCGACTTCACCTGAAATTGACTTCACCTGAAATCGACTTCACCTGAAATCGACTTCACCTATAAATGACTTCACCCAAAATCGACTTCACCCAATTCGACTTCACCTATAATCGACTTCACCCAGTTCATCCAGATGAGTAGGTGAGGTCGGCGTCGACTTCACCCATTCACCTGGATGAACTGGGTGAGGAGCCATAAATGGCTCTTGTTAGATAATGAGATAACGTAGAATCATTTTCACTGGCATAGTTTACAGTGATACGCCTCACCTTTCTTTCGTTAGGTTGTTTTCTTTCCCTAGGCTATTCCGGTAGACCTGTGTGATTGTGTAGAAACACAATTCTTTCACTGTTGTTGGTGGTGTCGGTGATCTGATTCACTATGAACGGCAACGCGAAACATGTTGGTGGAGTTACCCTGAATAACGCTAGCTACATAGTTGTAGCGCACAAGTCGGTCCACAACAGCTGTTTGCCGGGCGCCGCACCCACGTTGTTACAATGAGCGCTTGTCAATCGGCCTCGTCAATCGGCCCAGCATACACACGTACTGCACACACATACATAAATACTGTACATACATACAGGGCCGTCAATGTTCTCGTGATTTTTATACTCCACAAAAAGTGTGGAGTATATAGCGTTTGTGCGCGAAACGCAGAAAATTACAGTCAACGGCGTTCGCGCGTGAAGCGGCCGATTTGCAAACGGTCTTTTTGCGTTGGGTAGGCCTAGTAAGTGGGCAGGGTGGACACCAAACGGGGTCACGCTGCGGGACCCCGTTGGCGGGAAATTCAAAAATTTAAATTTTCAAAGTACTGAAAATTGGGTTGAGCAAGGTAGAACTCGAGAAAGTTGCATATAATGGTATATACTATCTTTTGATATGTTGTAGTACTCGATAGGGCCGAGGGTGCAAAAAAAGAATTGGATCGCTGCGGGACCAATTTTGGCGCCAAATTTGAAAAATTCGCAAATTTCGGCCCCGGGTCAACTTTGAGGGGCTGCTCCGCGAGCTAGGTAGCACCTAGAGCGTCGAGACCACTCTTGTTGCTCCTTCCCAGATGTCCGCTATCGAATGAGCCATGAACGGAGAAAATCGGGCGAAACACAAAAAACTTTCTTGCACTGCGACTTTTTCGACTCCGGGGTCGAAAATTGCGATTTTTGCATTTCGGCGTTTATAGCGCTCGAATGCGTTGCCGAATCGTTCCAAATGTGGTTTCAAACGATTCTGCGCATAAATCTGGCCCAGAAAAGTATTTTTGAAAAATTTGCAGAGCTACAGTATCCCTGCCGCGTCGGTTTGAATTTTGGGCGTCGGGTCGACTGTGCCAATATTATGCTCGAATTCGGGGTTTTCGGGGGCGCTGATTACGAATTTGGCGCCCGTTCAGTGTATAGACGATGTTTGAACGTACCTGCGTCGAATTTGTATGCTACCGTACCCCAAGAGCAGAATTTCATTTCCCGGAGTCCATAGGAAACTAGGGGTGTTGTATGTCGAATTTGCGGTATTTTGGGATGTAGATCACGAATTCATCATTGCTTTTGCGATTGGGGGTGCCAGGAGGCCACAACAGCATACCGTAAATACTCCAATAAGCCCCCCTCTTCATCTCCGCCTTGTAGAGCATGCTGTCGAAGTTGAAGGAGGGGAGGGGGGCTTATCAGAGTATTTACGGTTGCCTTGTGCATAGAACTAACCGTAAATACTCCAATAAGCCCCCCTCTTCATCTCCGCCTTGTAGAGCATGCTGTCGAAGTTGAAGGAGGGGAGGGGGGCTTATCAGAGTATTTACGGTAGGAGTCACCATGCGTAGGAGTCCGATTTTGTGGAGTATATTGCGTCCCCCGGACGACTTGCCTGGTTTAGGATAAATGGCAGAAGACCTTCTCTTTGCGAACGACACTCGTTCGCGTATCGGCCGTTCGTAGTGCCTAAGTACCTTCCATTACTTTTCGAGTACTTCCTGTGCATCTATAGTCTCTAGTGGCAGGCCCTGTGTCATACTAACAGCGCGTTGTCGTAAAGTTTGACGACTCACAGGTGCGCGCGCCATTCACTCATTCGCGAACATACCGCATGGAATCACACTCGCACATCGTTCCCTGCGGCGCCGTCGATTGTCGGAACACTGTTGACTCAACTGTCGCTCGTTCTCTGGCTGACTTACCATCGCCTGCGATTTGTTTTCCGAGTCTGTCTTCAAAGAGGCGCGCGCGGCCTTCCTAAATTTTCTGTCTCCTAGGCTGCAGAACATTACCGCCCCCACAGGCAAAGGCCGAGTAGTATATAAGAAGTACATACACACATTATTGTGGGGCAGTGTATAGTGTACAGCGTGAAGAAGCCGTGGACAATCGCCAGGCATAGTACTACCGCCCACCGCTTGTTTATTTGGCGATCGGCTTACTCTCTAATAGAAGTGCCACATGTGCCCCAGAAGTTACCCCGTTGCTCGATACTTCTCTAAACTGTATGTACATGTGTGCTCTGCTAACTCGATGGCTCTGAGTGTCTGTGTGGTGTAATGTGACACGCGTGAATGAATAGTGTTGGTGTGAATAGAAGCGTCCAAAGGACGTTTCGGCAGGACTTTTTCAAATGTGAAAGTGGCCGACCTATAGGAGCCGCGCACTGCATCGATTAGGAGAGAGAGAGAGCGGTTCTGACGGCACGGCAAAGACTACCTATGTATGTACATACACACACACACATACATTCAGCACCCTTCGAATTCACTCAGAGGAAGAGAGCGAGCGACCTTCGGCACATGAAGAAGAAGAAGAAGAGGAGCCGAGAGCCAGACTGGCCAGACGCCGAGAAATGACCCCTAATTGACTTCAAGGCCAGAGGGTTGTAATGGGACCGCTCCTCCGGCGGCCGAGATGGCCGGCCGTCTTTCTGGACTCACCCACGGCTGTAGAATAGGATGAACGTTGCCCAAGTGACCCTGCGTCGCCTCCGTCGAACCTGGGGCTTCGGCAGCCCGAACGGCGGCTGGGCGCTTCTGTTGCTGACCTGCTTCCTTATCATGACCAGCCTCATCTGGCTCAGGAGCGTCGGCTATAGAGACCGTCGCACAGGCGGCTCCGATCGAGCACTGTACGATTGGTTGGAGCGCGTCCAGCAGCAACAGGCCTCGTCACCGAACGGCAGTATTCTACACAATGCAACAGACTGCCACTGCCCTACTTGTCCCGCCGTCACGCGCCCTACCTGTCCCACACCGCCTAGAGTAGCTGCTGTCGTTGCCGCCACCGCTGCTGCTCGATCGGAGAGCGCAGGCCAACGGCAGTGTTCAGCTCCCGTGGCCACCGGACTGGCCTTCCAGCACTCAAGAAACAACTCATTGAATAGCCTGCGTGTCCAGCATTCGAACTCTATTCGAAAGGGAGGCCACTGGTTGCCAACGGACTGCAAGCCGAGAAGCAGGGTATGTTTACGCGGACTTTGAACTTTGAGGTCCTTGGCTGAACGCAGTAGCTATGCATCATCTTGAAGTTTGTAAGCGCAAACCAAAACCTTCCTAAGCCACAAGCATTTCAGAAGATTTTTGTGTGTTTGTAACCTGCATTGTAAGTTAAGTGTTGTGAAGAAGCAAACAGTTAATAATAAATAATTAAAGTGAAATCAACAAAAATATAAATGAAATAAAATTGAACTCTACATATATTAGGTACAAAGCCTGTCCTCTTTAGGTTGCCATCATCGTACCGTACAGGGACCGGCCGGAGCACCTGGCGGACTTTCTAGCTTTCCAGCTGCTCTATCTACGCAAGGATGGCGTGGAGTTCCAGTTGGTGGTGAGCGAGCAGGCGGGCGGCGACGTCTTCAACAAGGGCGCGCTCATGAACGCCGCCTTCGAGTACGCCGACTCGAGTCTGCAGGTGGACTGCGTCGTCTTCCACGACGTCGACATGCTGCCCGCCAGCGACGGCGTCTCCTACCACTGCTCCGAGGGACCTAAGCACCTCGGGGCCTGGGTCGACTCGCTCAAACTCGTGTGAGAGTCAGAGAAGCGTTGCGTTCGACCTCAGACCTGAACTGAGACTGGTGTGCTTTGCCAACCAGCGATTCAGGCTTTACTACCACCACCTGCTCGGAGGTGTGGTGATGTTTCCCATGGCGGACTTCAAGAAAGTCAACGGGTGGTCCAACTCTTTCTGGGGATGGGGAGGTGAGCTCCCCGCACAAACTCTCTAAGCACGCTACGCTTCTCATAAGCGAGCTTCAGGCGAGGACGACGATATGGGTCTGAGGACGCTGGCGAACAAGCTGCCCATCCTGCGGGACCCAAAGCAGTTCTCAAACAGCTTCACCATGCTCAGCCACAAGGGTCGGCCGCGCTCCAATAGAACAGCCGTATTCCAACTGCTCAGAACTTCGAGGGTACGCTGGAAGGAGGACGGCTACTCGCAGCGACCTTGGAAAATTCTCAAGGTGCCTACAATGTACCTAGTTGACTTGCTATTTCTCAAGGTGCCTCCAGTTTCCGTATTTGTCTAGAATGGGTCCTTCAAAACATCGGCACTCTAAACACATGCTGAGCAGCTCAATGTTTTCACACCCCGGCGGCAATCCCATGTGATAGTGTGGTGAACTTATGGCGTCGGAGATGTGAAGAAACGGGAGTAGCATGGGACCTCTCCCCCTGTAGGTATGTAGTCCACAGGAAGCAACTAAAGGGGGGGGGGGGCGGTGGTGGGGAGGCTGACTGATAGAGACAGAGTCGAAAGACCGGCACATTGAAACTGCTCTTCAGAAGGAAGTCTTACCATTGTTCCATTATCTGCTTGTGGACGTTGGACGGGCTCCAGCCGCGTTCGGTGGCATTGGCAAGGTCAAGACAGCAGAGAACGATACTCAACCAGCAGCGCCTGCGACACCGCTTTACCGGAATTCACTCCTTGCACTGGCAGAGAAGTGGAACAGCACAACCGGAGCTTGAGAGCGACGGATGGACGAACTACTAGTCGCAGTCGCACTGAGCGAGGAACGTGCTTTCATTTCAACTAAGGCCTTGCAAAGGAAGCTTTGATGCTGCTCTCACGTCACTTGTTGTTACTTTCTCACCTTGGTTCGATATCGCCGCGTGGAGCCTCGTGTGTGAACTATCATTTCGTCGTGTGAGACGCTAAACGTTGCACACTGAGTAAAGTTGCTATGTACTCTCGCACACCTCTCGCTGAAGCTGAGATAAGTCCAGTCAAAACCATGTTCGGTTGCAAAATAGTTGCCGAGAAGAGAATCGTCAAGCCAACCAGTGTACATGCAGAGGTGGGGCGTTCCGGAAGAGTAGTAAGTACCTTTGTGTCCGCGGATTACGTTTTGCGTGTCGAATCAATCAGAACCGACTTCTGACAGCCGAAGAGTAGCTGGGAGTGGGACATCGACGTGAGGGAGAGGGAGGGCAGCCGCAGGAAAGGGAAGAAAGAGAATTGATGTGGTAGGAGAGGAGCGAAAGCAAGTATGACCTCGCCGGCGAAGAAAGATTTGAGCAGCAGCACTGCTGCCAGGAGAGACTTGTCGAGCTTTTGCCGACTGGCCGAGGAGGCTGCCGAGCCGGTGGAAGCGAACGACGCTCCGCCCTTGCAACTCAGCCATGAGCCCTCCTTCGTCCACTGCGACCACTCGACGCAGAAGCCAAGGGTGTCAAATGAAGACGTCGACGACGCTGGCGGTCCTGCGGATTCGAGAAAGCGTAGATCGGCCGAAAGAGGTAGAAGAGGACGTGGGAGGCCGCCGAAACACAAGCAGGCGAGGAGGGGAGATGATAGAGGCAACTATTCCACCTCGGTCAGCATTCTGGAGAGCGGCAGCGGCGACGCTGTGGCGTCTACGCAGCCACCAGATCCGTTGCGCTCCAAGACGACCGGCAGAGGTAATGTTCTCTTTTAGTTTCGACTGTTTTAAGATGGCCTAACTAATCCTTAGATGTTGAGTTGACTTCAAATTCCACATTCATCCGACCTGCTTCCGTTCGTGATTCGAAGGCACGAGTTTCTTGCAGGCGTTGTAGCGACTGGGCAAGCGAAGCAACTGAGGCAGCCGGCTGGCTCTGGGTGCGGCCCCGCCACTGGCGTCTTCAGACACCAAACAGTAGCGGCTCCTAGCGCCGCTGTCGAGAGAGTGGCAACTCGGGCTCACTTGAAAGGCCAGGACCTGGTAGCGCCGCCCGGACTCGTCTACGTGGGTCGCTAATATAGCACTCGAAGTCTGTGCCGTTTCATGGCAGCTTCTCTGTAGGTGCGCAACGTGCGCGTAGGCACGAGCGACTCGCGCACCGGCTGGAAGGGCCACGCGGAGGCTACGCGCGTCTCGGTGGGCGCCGAAGTCTCCAAGACGAAAAAGAACCTTCGACGGCAAGCGACCGTCGTCGTCGCTTCTTCGCCCAAGGCTTCGTCTGCTCACGAAGAAGGGGGCGACGGAGGTTTTGTAATGATCGAGGATGGAATGGATGTATACGCGACCTTGCTGCCCACTTCAACATTATAACAGTGCTGTTCCCACTTTTAGCTTCGGGTGGTGGCGCGGTGCCTGCTTCGGGGTCTCAACCGCCTCCTCAGTTGACTTCCGACTCGAAGGAGAACGAGCGCAGTCCTCCAGAAGCGAGCGCCGCTGTCGAATCGGCCAAGTTGGATCTGAAAACCTACCTGCTCAATCTGAAGCCTCCCCAGGAGCTGGTGGAATGGTGCCAACGCCTGGTGCAGCAGAACGAATAGCGCTAGCTGGTAATTATGTTGGTCTTGTTTTCTGGCCGCGACGGTTGCTCAGAGCTCGCGTCGTTCGTTGGGTGGCTGTGAACTGGCTTGCAAAGCCTTGGGCACTTGAATCGCTGCTTCACTGCCTTTACGTCATTGATACTTCTAGCAGTTGACTTCTGTCGTTAGGTATTCACTGTCGCCGTCTTGAGTAAAGCGATACTCTGACGTCTGAGTTCGGAATGAGACCTTATGCAGCTATAATGCTAACAAGCATTTCCGAAAGTCGTTGACTAGACTATGTCTCGAATATGAAAGAAGAAATTGACGTACGTCGGTTTACAGCGGAGTGGAGACGACGTTTGAGCCGGTCCCGCCTATTTCTTGTATGAGTGGTCGCCTCGTGTCACTTCTCAGAAGATCGCTTCTGCGAAGGTACTCGGAGCGACCCACTGGAGCTGAAGTTCTCAAGGTATGGTACGGTATCAGCATAGAAACACACTGTATGTTAGCGCCAATCATCAACTGTTCATTATTGTTTCCTCAGGCGTATATTCGGCAGCGCCGCTATCCCGAGTGGACTTCCTACTTCGTGCGCTATCGCGAAGTGGACGACGACGAGCACTTCGCTCGGAGCCACTTCAACGTCGACGTGGACGGACGCAACTACCAGGTGCTTGCAAGGCTACTGTAATTGAATTACCTTATTGAATTGGATTGAATAATGTAAGGGTACTGTAACTCTGCATTTGTTCTGCTTGTCATTGCTTAATGCGGCAATTTTTCTTGGCTTCGCTGAGGCCGATTGGCTAGTAACGACGTTTTGCTGCTTAGGTGCTGAGAACCGGGTGCTTCCCCTTCATCAAGTACCACTGCACCAGAGCGCGCTGGGAGGACCTATCCACATTCGACCGTTTTTACCGAGTTGTCAAGGCTGTCAATTTGGGTTAGCGGATTCTTTGCCGTATTTTAGACTTCCCACCGTTTGTAGTATTTACTGCTACGTTCGTCATTTCATAGGCATTCCGGCGCTCGCCTACGGTTTGGCTGCCGTCTGCCTAATTCGGCACACTGAGTCTGTCGTCACAAAGAAAGGGGTGGTCACCATTCACTTTCTCCTCGAGGAGACGCACAACTGACAAACTACTAACCGCCTACGTCTACCGTACCCCACCCAATCCATGACAACCTACTCCGCCAGCATGAGTCCCTTCGAGTACAGTCCTTCGCTCTACTTCTTTCTTCTGCTTCTGTTCGTCGTCTTCCCCTCGATCTACATCACTGGACGCATCGCCTGGTGGCTTCTTCTCAGGACGCTGGATCTACTGGCGCTTCTGGTCGTCAGACCCCTCTGCTACCTCTACTCTAACAGCTGTGACGAGTTCCGGAACTAGCTGAGAGTCTTGTGTACTGTACTCCAGTGGACCGTAATCTCTTCTCTTATAAAGGTAGTGTACACTGTATGTACGTTCTCTCTCCTGTGAACAGTGTCGTATCTCGGTAACTGATGGATCTGCTGTCTCTGTGGTCATTGAGATGATGAAGTGACTTCCTGGTGAATAAAGCGGTGCTCTCACTATGTGGAAGCCTTTGTGAACATCTTGGGCATTTGACGCCGCTCGTTCATAAGCAATGTGATGATATTTGCAGAAGTTGTATCATCCAGTCCTTTGGGATTTCCAGGGTTAAATTGAGTGGATTACGATAGCGCAATGTCGACCGCAACGCAGAGCTCTACCGTTGACGCAGGCGAAGCGGCGGCCGAGGCGTCGTCGTCCGAAGTGAAGAAGGACGCCGCTGGAAAGGGGCCGATTCAGCAGCAACCGCCGCAGCAGCAGATGTTCTCCCTGAAGAAGTGGAACGCCGTAGCCATGTGGTCCTGGGACGTCGAGTGCGACACCTGCGCCATCTGTCGAGTCCAGCTCATGGGTCCGTCCTGCTGTTTTGTGGAGTATGCGCTAACATTGGCGCTTTTGTGGCAGTTTTGTTGAAGCAGAAATTTGCGGCGCGTATAACAAGAAGCGCTCGTTCTGGATGGGCGTATAGACTTACTGTATGCCATACTGTACGCCATACTGTAACGCAGCACACCTATGCTTGGTCACGAACTATACGTTTCCGTTGATGGACAGTGAACTGTAGACGACCTCTGGTATAATGTACCTGCCAAGTTTGGAGCGGCAATAACTGCGCTTCATCGTTCTGTGTTACCGTAGTCTCCTCGCAACGTTGCAGACGCCTGCCTTCGCTGTCAGACGGAGTCGCGAGGGGAGGAGTGCGTGGTGGTGTGGGGCGACTGCAATCACAGCTTCCACAACTGCTGCATGGGTCTGTGGGTCAAGCAGAACAACCGCTGCCCTCTCTGTCAGCAGGACTGGCACGTCCAGCGACTGGGACACTGACGCACAAGGCTATGCAGAGATTTTTGCTGCGCGAAGGAGCGGCTACCGTGTTTCTTCACAGTCCCCAAAAGCCGCCAGAATAGAAAGGTCGACGTGCGCGGTTATATGCGATCGGTGGATGAATTGTCTACATCGCGCACTTTGTCATCGCAATTTGTCGTACGTTGCGCTCGTTGGGCACACCTGTCCATTAACTACTGTAACTTTGCGTTTGTATTACAATGCCCAGTAGTTGGGCAAGCGCAGCTCCCCCATATTATACAAACCAACTCTTCCCCCTCTTCGCGCGTTCGCTGTGTTTTTTCGTGGTTTTCCGATTTTGCACCGGTTTTCTTCCGTATTTATGTTCGCACATAATACTGATGCGCAGTTGGGCCGCCGTCAATTGTGATCATTGCAGATCAAAGGCGTGATCTGATGATGTTCCAATTTCGTTTCTGGTTTCAAAAGTTTGTTTGACGAAAATCGGAAAGAAGTTCGAATTGTCCCAGACTGATACAAGCGCACAATGCATGTAGCTGTACTGTAATGAAGTGAGGGTTATATGTAGTGCACCACTTTGCCTTGCTGTTGTTTGCCTTCATACGACGATCGGTCAGACTCCATGGGCGGCTCTTCGCTTTGAAGAGGAGAAGGCGCGAATTCTGCGCGTCCTCGGTCGTCGCCCAATCGATCATGTCTCCCAACGGAAACTTCTCTTCTCCAGTTTGCCGATCGCTTTGTCTACCTGTCCGGCTGTGTTGTGACTATAGGAATCCAATTCTCGACTCTCAAGTATTGGCGGTCGTCTTATTTGGTGGAGGGCCGCCACTTTGTATGTGGCTGTGACGTTTGGCTTTTCGCTTTGGGTGGCTGCGGGAAGAGAGGAGGCAGACGAGCGAACGGATACAGTTACCCAGCCGCCGTCGGCGGGCGTTGCTGTAATTGTGAGAAGCTACAGTAAGCAAGCCTGTCCAGTCAACAGATGTGCAGCAGCCTTTGCCACCGCAGGGCGGCCCGGGGCGACAGTTTACACGACGACGGCGGTGGTGGTCGGTAGCTTTTTGAAACGCGAGATCCGGCAAGTTTATACACCGTTGGCCGCCGCATAACTGGCCCCCGACGGGCCGACATGTAGGTGTCCTAATCGAGTTTATCCCTCAAAAAGTGACACGCTCCGAAGTGACACGCTCCAAGTGACACGCTCGCTCACATCGGTTCACATCGCTTAACACGGCTTCATTATTTTTTTGGTTTTCCCAATTTAATGCCCTTCTCTCATAGGACCACGCTTTTCCCCACATTTGGAGGCTCTTTTTTGTACATACCATGTTTAGCAGTGTGGATTAACAATTTCTACACCAGTCACAACATTGTGATGTCACTGGAGCAGATGACTGTTTGTACCAGTTTCTTCAGAATCTTTCTGTAACCCATGTTAACCGATTCGGTTGTGTCTTTTCATATCGGCCTCATGGGGTCACAACACTGCTTACAGATGGGCTCCTATTCCGAACCTGCAGTCTACTCATGTGATTACATCTGTCATGACCACACTGCTCATAATCGACATTGAGACACCGCTCATTGAGATCGGCAAGAGAGCTCTTCGTGTGTTCATCAATCAGAAGCAATGTACACACCTGTAGCAACCTGATGGTACCATGAGAGTCACAATGGCCACACTGTTCAGATCAGGCTAAGTGTTCCACGGACATTTTGCGGAGAATCAGACACACCATCAACACAGTGCCTACCAAGCACCTAGGCAGGTACACCAACAGGATGAAATCACTTATTCTGCACAGTCTGGACAAGGTCATCGGGATTCTGGAAAGTTCAGCCACTAGCGATCCTCAGGTGGTGTTCCAACAGCTGAAGCTGTGATAAGTGGAGAATAGGCAAGTTGGCTTCACATGGCTTTCACATAGGTTCCAATGTGTGCTTATATTTGTCATGCCTCATGTCCATGTTTCGAGGAAGGAACAATCTCTCAATGGCCAGTACAGTGCTATGAATATGTAGCTTTACTAGCAGTGTTCTGTTCGGAGCAGGTGTGCTAGTGGTGTCATTTCTGTTGCTCTCTCTTTTTTTGTCACAATGATATTGATACTACATAACCATCGCTTGTCACATCGATCACACAGCGCACCACAGTAGTGCAATGGATACACTACTTAACCAGCTGTAATGGAGAATAACACAATTCAAGCAGTGTAACAATCGGTATCCTTTTCAGCTGTGCAACGATTGAGATCCAACATTGTAGGGAGTGGCAACACAGGGACATCCTTGTGTACCATGTGACAAAAGTTAGACATGGAAGCAGTTGTTTTGGTGTGAGGAGTTAGGTGTAGCAGAGTGGGGACTGTGAAACACTGCATGGATTCTTGGACGCATGTGTTGGCCATGTCCTGAAGGAATGCAGAGAAGGTTTAATTGTGGTGCCAACACTGGGATAGGAGAGGTGACAAAAAGCAGGTGCAAAATAAGCGATGTTAGGCGATGTGGATTCTGACATACAATGTACAGGTCATGTATGGAGGGGGAACTAAAAACTAGAAATTAGCGGTGTTAAGCGGTATGGGCCTGCGTGTCATGTGAGCCCCGGTGTGGGACTCTGTCACCTTTTGAGGGTTATAGCGATTGCACCACTTCGTCGCTTGGCCTTTGTCGAGAGAGGAAAGAAGCACCGGCGGCGGGAGGGCGGGCCGCTTCAAAGGAAGCACCGATCGAAACCGTAAAGCCCAAGCGGCAAGCCTCCCTCACCCCCCCCCCCGTTGTAAATCGGCCATTTTCTAAGATCCGGCTAGCTAGACAGGTAGTTAGGCAGAATATCCGAATCCCAAGTCGGGCCCTTGAGCAAATAGGTCGTAAAGCGGCCAGCAGGCCGAACGGTTACCCTCTCGGAGGTATTACTGTAGCGCTTGCGCAAAAGCGGCCGGCGACATAAAGAGCGCGCCGCACGCGCTTGCGCGCGCTCTCGTTGTCGTAAAAGCTACCACTACCTACGACCACCCCGAGTTAGCTGGCGGCTGCGCCGCTGTTTGTCATCGTTGTCCCGAGCTGACCCTTTCGGTGGCACTCGCTCCGTAGGTTACTGGGGTCAAGACTCGGATTTCTTCCGACTTTGATCGGCAGTCGGCAGACAAGTGATTCCGATCCGTGATCCCTGCGGTGTCTAATCCCGATAGACGTCTCTTGATTTGGGAACGACGTCTGTCAACGGCGACCGATAAGCGAAACCGTTTCTCAACGCGTGTCGGAAGGCGTTAACGGTCGTGAGGAGGCGCCAAAACTGAGATAGCGGCGAGCGCCTTTGAAGTTCTCGCGTGAGCGGCTGTTCGGCGGCAGTAACTTCATTTCCTGACGCCTGCAGAACCTTCTCCTCTGCCGCTTGCTTGCTTACTGCCACTTCTAGAATGGCGGCACAGATGAAAGGGTGTTGCGTGATAGTTTCTCGGGAAGAAGTGATGATGACGACGATCCGTTCGCTTGAAAAAGTATCACTTCACGGCGAGCGGGTCTTTTTCAAAAACTGATTTTCTGAATTTCCAAAGCGGTCCCCCTACAGTAGGTCGAGTTGCGCGGATGGTAGCCGTCCTCGAACCCACTCCTTACCTCCTCGACCGTCCTGCAGCTCAGTTGGGCGTCAAGCGGCGGCGGCGGCTGCGGCGGCGCCTCTAATCCCTTGGGTCAATTTGTGCAGTCTCGCTGCTCGCCTGCGCAGGCGCCAAAAGCCGCTTAGCGCTGGTGAATCGGCCGGTTTCTTCGGCGCCGGCCTTCTTCGCCTCCTCCAGTTGCAGCTTCTTCTTCTTCACGCCTCGGTTTCGGTCGGCCGTGACGGCCCGGTGTCCCCGTGCAAGCAGGCGCACCCTAGTACAGTAACTTCGCGAGCTGGTGATGAGGTTTGGCTACGGCTTCGTCCCCACAAGCGCGCGGGGGCGATCAGTCACTTCGCCTTCTCAAGGCGCCACATGTGTCAGTTTCGCTCTCAGCCGCTGGCGCAAACTGTCAACAGAATCCGGCGGTGCCAGCCGCGCTCGACGCGTGCGCGCCGCGCGCTTGTGCCTCTTTCTTGCTCTTCTTCCTCGGCAGAACTGCCAGTTCGGATCGTAAGCCGCAAGCGGCGCGGACGGTGGTCCTGTTTAGAATCTGGAAGAAGCTGCCGCGCCGCCGCTGATGAATGGAGTTGTGTCGGGCGAAAGCCGGTGCCCATCAGTCTTCGGGCTTTATTTCCGTTGCCGCCGCCGCCTCAGTGCCTTCCTAATCAGCATTTTGAAGACGCCGCCGCCGCTCGTTTATCCGCTGACGAAAAGTGTTCCCCGTCAGGCAGGTGGTCTCCAGCTTTGATTCCGGCCAGCCAGCTACTACCCCCGCATTCTGGCCTTCGTCCGCGCTTTGGTTCGGATGTTTTGGGATACGGTAAGTCAAGTGGTCTTGGTAGACCCCCGTGTCACTAACTGGCGCCTCGACCGTTCTTGTCTTCCGAAGACGTACATACGTCTAGATGCTTGTAATGCGCCTATGCATAGGTACATATGCGCTCAAAGAAGCCCTAGAGAAGGGCCGCATGACAAGAGATTTCGTTTGGAAGAAAGGCCATTCTTTCGTCGCCGTCTTCTCCTTCCCGCTGACGCTGCTGTCGGGAGCGCCGTCGGCGCGCGCCCGCTTCTCCATCAGGTCGCTCAAGTGCGCCTTCTTTCGGAGCTTTTTTCCGCCGACCCACGCGGCGCCGCCGGGTCGGCAGCTCGGCGGTCTTTCGGATGCCAGTGCTCGCTCTTCCCTCACCACTGCGCCGCTAAACGGCGGCTGATTCACGCGCGCCTGCACGGCATGCCATGCCGGAGCGCTCCTATTTTCGGGAGGCTGCCGCAGCCGGCCGGCTGCTGGCGCCTCTCGAAGGAATCCACCTGTGCGCAGCGCCTACTGTAGCTGCCACTGGCATAGGTAGCGAAGAAAGGGGCTTGTCAGCGATTCGGTCTAATAGCTATATGTATCTCGTTGTTGCTGTTGCGAGGGCAGCGGCGACGGCGGCGGCCGAAAAACGGCTGCGCTTCTAAGCAGGCGCGAAGGGAGCAGAGGACGTCCGAATCCTGAGAACCTAATTCGAAATTCAGAGGCGTCCTTCGCGCGGCGCTGATTGCTTTGCCGTCGTCGTCTGGCTCTTGCTGTTTGCCGACCAATTTTTGCCACCGCTACCAACTTGGCGCCCCCGTTTTCCCAGGAAGAGCGGCGCCGCGAGCCGTCGCTTATGAAAGGAAGCGCCGCGCGATCTCTCCTTTCCCATCACGGTTTCCTTCGGATCACCGGCGAAGGCGATCTATATCCAATCGAGTTTGTTTTCCACCAGCCGCCGACGCCGCCGCCGGTCTTGGGCTCTTCACCGGTCGCGTCGGCGGCGGCGATCAGATTATCCCCCGACGGCGCTTCTTGGGCAGGCGCGAAAAGAGCAATAGCCGACCTCTTCTCGCGCGCGCGCGCGCGGCTTCCCCGCTTTGATCTACACACCTAGCAAGAACTTTGTATTCGAGCGGCGGCGCGACCTGTCGGACTCGTCAACAAATTTACAGTTGGACTATTGGTTGGTGGAGATCGAAGGCCCTTTTGGCGCCGCCGTTGCCGCCGCCTCCTCCTTCTTTGTCGGCTGCTGGCTGCCCACTCGACGCTGTCACTCCTCGAGTGGACGACGGGGACTCGACCACACAAGAGTTTCCTCCCTTGCTCCCCTCATCACTCCTACGCCCGCTTTCATGCATATTCCGACCGCCGCGCGCCGCCGCTATTTTGGACAAACACGCGGCGGCGCCGTCGGCGGCGCCTCCTCTCTTCTCGCTCCGTCTCGTCCCCTTCGGTCGCGCTAATCCGCCTGTTTGCCGAGAGTCACCTATGGGTGCTCTCAATCGGCCTACTTAGTCCCCTTCGCGCCCGCCAGTTGACAGTCGGCTCTTTGTCCGCCTACCTGCCTCTAGCCGTCCGTCTTTCTTCTCCTCCTGCTTCGCTCCTTCTACCGTAACCCTCGCGCTTCCCTGAAAGCTATTGGCGATAGGGTTGTTGCAGATCTGGTTGAGGCCCGAAACTACATTATAAATTTAACTTGCTCCCGTCAGCGGCGGTATACTGTATCTACTTCCGGTCACGAACCATCGGTCGTGGAGTGGCTTCCGCGGTAGCATCAGTTGGTTATCAGCGCAGCAGCCGATCAAACCAGTTCTACTACCTCCAACTACTGGTTTCTTTGTTCGAGAGCGTGTCCTCGCCCCCCACCGAAGTCAATGGCCACTCCAGATCAATCTGGTCGACTTCCAATCGTGTTCGTAGATGATTTGCGTAGACTACTTGTCTTCAACGACCATAGACAAAGCGACAAACGTGCGGAGGTTGGAGGGGGCGAATCGGTTTGCTCGTCTCGGCGCCGCGAGCGGACCGGCCTGAGAAGACCCCCGCTGTGTCAGTTGCGCCGATGTCCACTCCTTGTGTCGGTGCGCTTGGTTCCTCCCCCTCTCTTCTTCTCTCGACCATCTCCCTACATTGGTAGCTGAGCGTATCTTTTGGTAGCCTGAGAAAGTGAGACGCGCCGTCTGCTGTTGCGGCCGACGATTTATGACGGCGCGCCAATTTGTCGTCCTATCGTTAGTGTAGACGCGCGGTACCAGAAGTCTGTCGGAGGCCGGTGTGCCATCATCGTAAATTGCACCCCAGGTTGACGAAGGGCACCAGATACTCCGGAGATCTCAATCGACTCGACTGCACTCGGCGAACTTCGAAGAGCGCGTTGATTTACAAGAGGAGCTGAGGAGATGCAGTATCCATTCGGAGGCGGCGGCGGAGCTTTCAGCACCCCGACTAGGAAAGATGGCCCTGCACCCGCCGGTCAGTCGAAATATATTAAGTTGACAACAAGTTATCGGTTAAACCTGTAGTTAATTGTGTGACAGGACAAACTCTCTCGACTGCTTCTGTTCGGCAATTGCATGTATTTTGACTGACTGTCCGGAAAAAGGTCGCTAACAACTGAAGCCTGCCTCTTTCCTCTCATCTCACCTCCAGGCACCCCTCCCCCCACTCCAGTCACCCACTGTATTCGAATAGAACACCTTACTTGTTTGACTGTCTGTCGACTATC
This sequence comes from Linhomoeus sp. GSCO2_2, assembly GCA_030248115.1. Taxonomy (NCBI): domain Eukaryota; kingdom Metazoa; phylum Nematoda; class Chromadorea; order Monhysterida; family Linhomoeidae; genus Linhomoeus; species Linhomoeus sp. GSCO2_2. Next base: position 37,848 of record JASAMZ010004145.1, on the reverse strand, counting down.
CAACCACGTTGTTGCATTGCTGCTCCGTGGGTGCTTCTCCATTCTATTTTGGTCCCCGTCAGCAGGAGGCTTGTTTCGACACTTGTCAGTCAGCTTCTTTCTTTCTCTTCAACCTCGCTTCGGTTGTCGGTCATGCGGCGTCCGTCGGCGGTCGCTGACGTCGGTCGCCGCGCCGGCGGGAGATAAGGCGCCGCCCGCAGAAGCCGCTTGCTCGCTCGGCAACTAGGCGGAGCTCGGACCCGCAGCCATAACTTATCGCTCGCCGGTCGCTGGCACTTCGGGACGCGCACGCGCGTAGGCAGGCGCGCAGCGTCGCGAACGACAAGTCGTTTCGAGCCACCGGCTAGCCACCTTTTTCGTCCCCTGTTGTTGTCACCGTCGTCGCCGCCGCGCCGTCGTCGTTATCACGGCAGGGCCGCTGCTGAACGAGCTTCCATGGTAATAATAATGGCGGGAGGGCGCAGGAAAGCCCTTCTGCAAACACGCGCCGCCGTCCAAATGCGCACCATTGGTATTTCGAGCTTGATCCGCTTTCGAGCTAGCTGGCTGACTCCCTCCCACCGACTGTCTCGACGCGTGTGAACCAGAAGCGCTCGCTGATAAACCCGCACTCGCGGATGAGGTGATGGGACGGGGCACGTGGACTCACGCTGCAGTGGATTACGGTAGTCTGTAGGGAGGTTGTCGTCGTTGTGACTTCGAAGCGAATCGAGTTTGGATTGAGAATACTGCGCTTTGGAGGTATGTACATGCTACATGTAGCAGCATTGCCTGCACGCACAGTCTGCTTGCAAATAGGGGGCGGCGCCGGCTTACAGCGCGCATCCCATTTCGCCAGGCGGGCAAGTGACTCACATCTGCTTGTCGACTTCCTTCTCAGCGTCAAATAAGCGTGAGAAAGAAGCCCTTGTTGCGAATGTTGCTCACCGCGCAGCCTATAAAACGCTTGAGCTTCTTCATTTGCTGACCGCCGTAAAGGTTCAAACTTCCTCTCTCGATATTCAGGCCCGATTCGATTTCGAAGCATGATCTCCCCTCCGAGTGCCATTCCCCAAGGACCGTTAGGCCTCAGTCCTCTGCAGCAGCAACAGCAGCAGCTCCTGTCGTTGGCCATGGCGGCAAGACCGCCGGTCGGCGGCCTCTTCCCCGCCTCCTCGGCGATCTTTCCCGCCGCTCCGACTCGACTCTCGCTTCCGACCGCTGCGGCGGAGCAGCAGAGCAACTTCCTGGCCGCCTACATGCGCTGCTGGCAGCTGGCGAGCGCCGGCGTCGTCAAGCTGGGACGTCCTCAGGACGCGGCGGCCGCTGCAACCGCCGCCGCCGCCACTCAGGCCGCCAGTCCGTCCGGCTCGTCGTCTTCGGCGGCGCCCTCGTCGGACACCACTCCAGAGGAGAGCAAGCAACCCAGAGTGGTGGAGGAGAAGGAGAAGAAGGCCCTCGACTTCGCCAACCTGGGCAGGTCCATCGCCGAAGAGGGAGAGGAGAAGGAGAAGGAAAGAGAGGCGCCGGCCACCCCGCCTTCGGAACCAGGCGTCCCTCCGACCGTTGGCATGCAGACGCCGCCGCAGAGAGAGCTTTTCACTGGACCGATGACACCCTTCGCGAGAATCCCTTGGTAGGGAATAGTTTTCTAACCGACCGTTCTTACTGTAACCATTGGGTTACTGTAACAGCATTCAGCATTGCTTTATCATTCCAGGTTCATGCTGCCTCCGTACGCTCGTGCGGCCGGCGGCTCTCTTCCCGCGGCGCCGGCTGCCATGCGGGGCTTGGCGATGCTTCCCAGTCGGCCAAAGACCGGTCCGTCCACCTCCCGGCCCAAGAAGGAGTTCATCTGCCGCTTCTGCAACCGCAAGTTCACCAAGTCATACAACCTGATGATCCACGAGAGGACGCACACGGACGAGCGGCCCTACCCCTGCGAGATCTGCGGCAAGGCCTTCCGCCGACAGGACCACCTCAGGGACCACAGGTATGCAAGCTTAGACACATTGAATGAACATTTGCTGGTGGCGATATTGTAGTGTACATACGTACATTGTCATACTCACTGCAGGTTTATCCACTCGAAGGAGAAGCCGTTCAAGTGCGACCTGTGCGGCAAGGGCTTCTGCCAGTCGCGCACACTCCACGTCCACCGAGCCCTCCACCAGGAGCAGACGCCCTTCAGCTGCCCCATTTGCCACAAGGGATTCAGCCAGAAGTTCAACCTCAAGGTAAACCATTGCACATGTACAACAGTAGTCATCAAGTATACTTTATCAGAGACTTACTATTGGCATAAAAGTTCGAGCATCTCGAATGTTTATCCTTCCACTTATACCCACCGCAAAACGTCCGTCAGTTTGTGTATGAATAGTCTTTTCTCAAAAGTGATTGAATTTTTCCCCAGTGAGACTTTGTGGGGCGCTCTTTGCTTTGAGTCAAATTATTTAATTGTCATTGTATTTGCAGCGTCGTTGGCGTGTGTTGTCTTCACTTCAAACTCCCTATTCCTTTCCAGACGCACATGTCGATCCACGCGACGGGAGCGCCCTACCAGCCCAACCTGACGCTGGTCAGCCCCCCCACCCCGGGCAGCGTCTCGTCCCCATCGCCCGCGGAATCGGCCGCCGCCGTCGCCTTCGCCTCCTCCTTCTCATCCATTCCACGCTGAGACCTGTCGCTTGCTATTTACCTTCTCACTTGTCTCGACTCTTGTGATGGCCATTCTTCCGGCATTGAGAGTACACTTGCGAAAACGCTGCTGTGTGTTTGGTGCGTAGGGAGAGCTTCTAGAACCTGGGTTTATTCGTCGCTAACTGCCGTGAACCAAGCGATAGGCATTCGTTCATTGTGGCGGCAATCGAGCGGTCGGCGCGCGCGTGTGTGGACAATCCTCACTTCGTCTCGATTGCGTATACATACCGTACAGTATTTCTCCACTTCCAGAATCGCTCAACCGCTACTTCTTTCCATAATAAGGATTCCAGCGTCGCGGTTCGCTTTCCAGGTCGGCTAGTCTGACTGGACAATCTGCTTGTCCCATATGCACCGCGTCGTATGTTGGTCTCGCGCTTTATACTGCACCATACACATATAAGTAGGACACTTCGTTTCGACGTCGGGATGCTTTATGCGTTGTCCGTTTTGCGTTAAGTCTTCAATGTGTGAGATGCGAAGTTCGTAAATGCTGGTGCGGCCAGTTACATATGAATGTACTATGAGTTTCGTCGGGCATTGGAGAGTTCTCGAGTTCTACTTGTCGTACGGAGTTCGTTTCGTCATCTTCACACGTGTATGTGTCAGTAGTCTGAACGGTGGATTATGTGTACGAAATACAAAACGTGGCAGAAAATTTGGGCGTGTCCACACAACCTGCAACGGGTGACACACCACAACCGTCACCAACGGCCTTCTTCTTTCTCTCTTTTTTGGCATGGCTTTTTCTCTGTCTAGCCGAACTGTGGAGTTGTCACCTTATCACCACGGCGCTCTTTCATCTTTCCGCCTTCCGCGGAAGCGGCCGCCCTCGTAAACGGTGGCGCACACGGGTGGAACTGCTGGGAAAAGCAAAGCGACCGCGACCACGCGACGCGACTTCCGAGCTGCTAGCCAGCCAAGTCGGCCACACAACAACAAGCATCCGTTTTATTTGAGCGCCACAGAAACGGCGTCATGGGGCAGCAGCCATTTATGGCCCCTTTCCTGCATGCTAACGGCGCGACGGCATCCGATCGGGGGCCAGCCGTTACTTCGGTAGTTTGGGCGCGACTTGACGCACGCACCTGAGCAAACGGAAGGAAGGCGTTCAGCAAACGGCGCCAAGCAGCAGCAGCATTTTGGTCATAGAGGGGCTTTGCGCAGGCCCTAGCATGGGGACTCGAAGTGAAACTTTCTAACGGCCAGCGTACATTTGCGGAGTGAAACGTTTTAGAACGTGTGATAATAATGAGAGAGCAACAACCTCAGCAGCAGGGACGACGACGACGGCGGCAGCGGCGGCGAAGGCGACTACGACGACGACGACGACGGCGGCGGCGGCGGCGACGACGACGACGACGACGACGACGACGACAACAACAACAACAACAACAACAACAACAACAACAACAACAACAACAACAACAACAACAACAACAACAACAACAACAACAACAACAACAACAACAACAACAACAACAACAACAACAACAGCAGCAGCAACAACAACAACAACAACAACAACAACAACAACAGCAGCAGCAACAACAACAACAACAACAACAACAACAACAACAACAACAACAGCAGCAGCAGCAGCAACAACAACAACAACAACAACAACAACAACAACAACAACAACAACAACAACAACAACAACAACAACAACAACAACAACAACAACAACAACAACAACAACAACAACAACAACAACAACAACAACAACAACAACAACAACAACAACAACAACAACAACAACAACAACAACAACAACAACAACAACAACAACAACAACAACAACAACAACAACAACAACAACAACAACAACAACAACAACAACAACAACAACAACAACAACAACAACAACAACAACAACAACAACAACAACAACAACAACAACAACAACAACAACAACAACAACAACAACAACAACAACAACAACAACAACAACAACAACAACAACAACAACAACAACAACAACAACAACAACAACAACAACAACAACAACAACAACAACAACAACAACAACAACAACAACAACAACAACAACAACAACAACAACAACAACAACAACAACAACAACAACAACAACAACAACAACAACAACAACAACAACAACGACAACGACAACAACAACAACGACGACGACGACGACGACGACGACGACGACGACGACGACGACGACGACGACGACGACGACGACGACGACGACGACGACGACGACGACGACGACGACAAGGAGAAGCAACGTTGAAGAGTTTCAAAGCGCTTTGGTGCGGTTCGTCATTCGTTTATTTTGCGTGACTCAATTTGTTGGCGAAAGCTGTTGTCAGCGACAAGTCATCGTCACCGGCAACGTTTCCGTCCAGTGGTCCACTCCTCCCACAGTGCTGCGGAATTTTCAGCTGACACCGCTTATCTGTCGCCGGTCCCGCCGCTCCCTGTTGATTTACGGCTCGGCTTCCAAGCGGCTTTCCTTCAACACGTTCTTCTGCCCTGCCATTGCCGCTCCTCCCCTTCGGTACTTTCGCACTGTTTAACATATCACCAATGGGGGTTGGTGTTTGACAATGGTGTCGAACTCAGTACAAAGTTTGTTAGGCAGGGCAATATTGTGCGACCGTTGTTACAACGCGCCCAATTCGCGGAAGTGCTGCACGAGAATGCCAAAGGTATCGCCCTGAAATTTCCCAAACGCGGCGACACAAACAGGGCGAGCGATTGGCGGGCCTCGGTTTGCGACGTTTTGATTAAGCCAACGGTGGCGATGGCCGCGCCTGTCTGTCCGACCGTGTCGAGAAGCCATATTCCCGCCCCATCTCGGGGCACGGGCGGGCAGGTTACGGTTCATAAAGAATTCAGGGCTCGATGCCTCTCTTGCCCCGTCGGGTCTCCCCCTCCCTCCGCTCTGACAGCCGACGCCAACGGCACCTCGGGGAAATCAGCCCTAAGAGTAGAGCGCCGGCTTAGCGCCATTAGACTGATGAGAAAGGGGGGAAGGGGAAGGGGGATACGCGGCCGGCGAAGTATGCACATGCATGTATCCGAGGTGGCGGTCGTCGGCGGCGGCGGCCACGCCCCCACTTGACGGATGAGAAGGGCGAACGGTAGCCGCTCGGCCCTCGGGTTGCATCTCCTGCTCCTCTTACCTGTTGTGTTTGGCGCCGGAGGAAGAATCGATTGACCCGCCGCTTGCTCTTCTTCCGTTCGGCCGGCAACGCTAATACGACACGCCGGTCCTCGAATACTACATACCTGCCGTCCATTCCATCGCTAGCCACCTCTCTTTTTAATAGCCTTACCAACTTCGGATGGCGCAAGAGAATATGCAGTCGACGACGACGATGCTTGAGGCCAGTCCCAAGATGAAGCACAGTCCCAAAAGCCCTCTAGTGGAAGACAACAACGCAGGTTGGTGAGCTGGCAGCGCCCATTGTGATTGGTTGTTTGGGCATACGTAAGTTGTTCTGAGTAGTTCAGAGACTTCGATTATGAAGTTCCGGTATGTGATTTTGAGGTCTTCTAAAGGTGTGTAGGTCTCGCTTCCTTGTGTATCGCCGATCCCATGGGATGTGAAGCGAAGTCCTTCCCTTAAGCCCCCACCCCCCCCCCCCCCCATCAGAAGAAGTTCATGGTGCCGAATGCGAGAAGCGGCAGGGCGCTTGTTGGAGGATTTCCAATATATATTATTTCGCCGTAGTTATGTAACATGGTGCTCGAAGATATCTTAGCAATGGAGTTATAACTTTGTACGCAGTTCTTCTAATATGTACCTATTTTCTTTTATTCCCATTCTCGTATCCCTTATCACAAAGTCTGACGCCTGTTGCTTGTGACACCTGTGGGTTGCTTCTACATGTCCCATCTGTTGCTTCCAAATCCGCTGACTGAGCAGTCTACTGAATTCGCTCTGTCTTGTTTGCCTGTCAAAACAATGCCAAATGGAGCGTGAAGTTGCATCCCGCTCCTCCCTTGCAGTGTGCAGAGGTCGCCCGTATGCTCGCCGCTTTCCTCCTTATTGCAACAGCCAGAGAAAAGGGGGACGCCATAAAAGCGCCGTCGCGTCAGCGGCGTACGGCTCAATTACTACCGTAGGCCGTTGTAACCATCCCTCCACCCTTCACAGGGCTTCTGAGAGGGCAACAAAGGTCGCCTCGAAGGGAGGAGGAATGGGGGTTGTGATTTTCGGCTGAGGCGGCCATCTGCCGCTCTCGGCGTCTCGTCTCTCGCTGGGCGCATCCTTCCCCCGTTATGTAATTCGATCTCCGGTCGTGTACCGGGCGAGACAAGAGGCGCTTGACGCCTCAACGAACACCTTCTTGTCAAGAAGAAGTCCGAGATCGGTTGACCACTGGCCAGACTCGTGAAGGAGAAAGCATGGATTTGTGGGCGGGAGCGTCAGTGTATGTACAATACAGAAACAAACCAAGCGGTCTGAAAACTGTCTCTGTGCTTTCATACATATGCAGATCATGCAGAACACTTCGTGAATTTTCACGCAAATTGTGCCAGACAAAAACGAAGAGTTGTGTTATTAATCCTACAGTAGTCGTTCCCGAAGACGCGGCGATTTCGCGCACAGCTGCGACTGGGGGGCAAAGGCAGCTTGCGGGTGAGTGGGAGGGGCGATGGCTTGGGGAGCCATTTCGGCGCCCTAACGACGCAATTATGCCGTCATCTCATTGGGTCGACGCGCATCGTCAGATTGATGTATGCCTTCTTCTCCTCCTCTCCCCTCCCCGCATTCACGCTCCCCCATCTAGAACAATAGGGTGAAAGGAAAGACGGGAATTATCCAATTTGCTGCGGCCAAAACAAGCCAAGAGAGCAGCGGAGCCTACGCTGAACGACATTTATTGTAGCGACTTAGGTACCGGTGTTGCCGGCATACTACCGAACGCTCACCAGCAAATGATGTCGAGATTTGCTAAGAAATACTTGTTTTCTGCCGTCAAATATCAATCTGACGACGTTCTGCAAAGTTGGCAGACACCAGGTGAATTATGGTTTTATGGCAAACTCTGTTACAACATGGATTTTGCTGTTCCTTTGATTCCAGTGTTGATCTGGTAGACGACTCGTTAGTAGATGCCTCAAGTTATGTGGCTACAGTGGTTATGAAGCATTCAATGGCTTTCAACCTAAACACGCACGCTTTCAGGATCGGAGTCGGTCGCCGTTGGTGGTCCTGTGGTTGCTGCTGGCGGCGGTCTATCGGTCAGCGACTGCGAGGTGTGTCGGAAGCCGATTCTGGACCGCTTCATCCTCAAGGTCCAGGAGCAGAGCTTCCACGGCGACTGTCTCAAGTGCGCCGAGTGCAGCCGCGTCCTCCGCCACAAGTGCTACGCCAAGGAGAACAACGTCTACTGCAAAGAGGACTTCTTCCGGTTTGGAGTTGGAATTTGGAACTTGGAGAGGCAATGAATGAAACTGCAGCGGAGTTTTATGACTACTGCTGTTTGAACTTGCTCTTTCATCTGAACATCTGTCTGTCTGTCGGCATCTGAACGTAATACAGTCGGCAGTTCTACTTGTAGGAAGTACGGCGCCAAGTGTTCCGCCTGCGCCGAAGGGATCGTGCCCGAAACGGCCGTTCGAACGGCCAACAACCACATCTACCACGTCGAGTGCTTCCGTTGTTGCATCTGTCGAAGGCAACTGGAGACGGGGGATCAGTTCTACTTAATCCCAGGTTGTACTTGTAACTAGAGTTTGACTCTGTTTGGTAGAAACTGCCGATTAGGAATATACGTCGAACTTTCTCCAGGGGACGGCCGTCTGGTGTGCAAGAGCGACTACGACGCAGCCAAAAGCAAAGGCAAGAACGCCGAGCTTTCCCTTCCTCCCAAGACTGGCCAGCTCGGCCTTTCTTCTGACATTCCAGAGGACAACTCGAACAAACGGCCGCGGACTACCATAACGGCGCGCCAATTGGAGACACTCAAGAGAGCCTATCAGGCCAGTCCTAAGCCAGCTCGACACGTCAGAGAGCAGCTGGCCGCCGATACCGGATTGGATATGCGAGTGGTTCAGGTCAGACACATACCACTGTACGCCAGTAGTAATATTTCAAGGATCTCAAGAATATAGCGATACTTACAATATTTCAAGAACTCAGTGTTCGTGAAGTATTGCTGCATTCTAGAAGAACTTCTTACTGGCTTCACATTAGACTTCGCGCAACCAAAGCAACGAGACCTTTGGGCACTTCATTAGTGGCAGGTTGTGTTACGCAACTCGTTTCAGGTGTGGTTCCAGAATCGGCGCGCCAAGGAGAAGCGACTGAAGAAGGACGCCGGCAGGGGCTGCCGATGGGCCGGCGGCGCTGGAGCCGCAAGCAGTGGCGCTCCATCGACCCCAGGGGAGGGCATCGACGAAGCCTGGCCTGGCCAAGGTGCAGAGTGCAGAATTGCGTGTATTGGCTGTAGTAGTTACGTACATTGCACCCAAGCCACTCTTCAGCGGCCGAGGCGAGCGGCGGCTGCGCCAGCAGTCGACAGGCGGACAGCTGCAGTTCCCCTGACGACTCCCTGCTATTGGACATGCCCTCGTCGGCGCCTGCCGCCCGCGACTTCGACACCCAGTCGGACGCCGACTTCTACAGCCCCAGCAGAAGTGCGCTCCGACAAAGATTTCTCTGACAGTCTCTGAGCGAACCGAGCAGCAGAGAGAGAGAGAGAGTTCTTTCCAGACGAGAGCGCCGTCGACGGCGCCTACAGTCCCGACGACGCCTCGGAAGTGGGTGGCGGTTCTCTGGCGCCCCCGGTGTCGCTTTTACTGACAGGTGGCTCGCTTCTCGAAGCTTGGACGATCGTCAGACCGCGACAGGAATCCCTTAATTAATAGGCGAGCAATCCATGGGAAATGTCGGATTCGTTCCCGACGCCAGCGGAGCGGTGGGGCCGATGGCAGCAGTTGGAGCGCCTCCAGGAGTTCTGATGGCGGAAATGCTTGCTGGAGGCGCCCTGTTGGGCCAGCACCCGTTTCTCGTGGGCCAAACGGAAGCCCCCTCCGCTCATCACGACACCACCACCACCACCTATCTAAATTAGGCAAGATGGACTGCACGCGAGTTGCTACGCATGCTACAGTAAGAGTACGTGCCATCTCCAGAATTTACGCCTACATGCCGATGTTGGTAGTGATGTGTCAAGCAATGAATGAACCAGTTGTCCTGGTTGATATTTGCCATCCGTAGTGATGGTTGGGGAAGACCCGTGAACCCGTTTCAGCCTCACGTCGTCGTCGTTGTGCCATCGCCTGGGGCTGTTGCGCAGTTGTGGGCGGTTAGAAGTAGTCACCATCTGTTCCTGTACTGTATGTGACAGTTATGGCATATTCAGTTTCGGTGCTGGCAGGCCTCCGCGTGGCAAGCGAAGGGGTGGGAAGCAGGGCGATGGATTTTCTTCGCTGTCTCCGGTTTGTCAAACCGTTTGCGGCGGTTTCTCTACAATTTACACACGAAGAGCACGATGACCAGTAGATTGGTCGCCACTTGAATGTTGCTGTTGTTGTAGCCTTCCGAAGAAGGAGGGGTGGTGAATCATGGTGGCCACCGCTAAGCCATCGTCACTCTTCCAGTAGTTCTTCATAAATGGTGATCTGCTTTTCTTCTCTTGTTCTTGAATGTGCCCAATTATCTTAATCCGGTTGATGCATCAAATTAGTGTAAGACTTTTTGAAACGAATCTTAAAAAATTCTATTCATCAAATGTTTGGTGAAATTTCTATGAATGTTTTATGATTGCTGTACGTATATATTTTAAAATTTAATTTATTTCTTTTCATTAGACTGGGTGCAAATAAAAACAATAGACAACAATAATAGTAATAGTTCAATTATTATTTTTGATTTACTACATATTTATTTATATTTGTTATTGATTATTTCAATTTATGATATCTTGTATATTAAGCTACTCTAATTCATTAACAAAAATAAAAATTTTGAAACTAAACAGTCGTCGGACTTACACACGTTGCGCTGCGCTTACTGCGTACCAGGGCTGCGTACGTTACGTTGAGTGCTGTCGCGGTAGACGCCTACCCACGGTTTGTGAGTGGTGAAGCGCGTAACCACCCGTGCGTTCAGCCTACAGTGAGAACATCCGTGCGTGTGAGCAGAGCACGCTGAATTTGTTCGTGTAGCTTAGAGGCTGAGAAGTCATCTGAGATACACAGCCTGGTCAACCTCAGCCCGAACAAATTCACACCCCCCACTAGGGGGGGGGGGGGGGGAACTTTCCTAGAATACCATTTGGTCTCCCTGTCCTACTCAATGACAACCGTTACGGTTGCCCAACTCTCTCTCTAGGCAGTGAGATCTACTGGCGCAATTATAGCAGACACTCGCGTTGTGACGTGCCATTTTCAATTTCAGGAAAGTTCCCCCCTAATGGGGGGTAAAGACAGGTGAATTTGTTCGTCTCTCTGAAGACTGATGATGAACAGGCTGTGTATTTCGGATAACTTTGCAGGCACGAACTACAAAATGTGCGATGATGAACAGGATGTGTATTTTAGTGGACTTAGCGACAAACGCATTCACGATTTGTGTCGTCGCGTAAGCGAACAAATTCTGCGTGGTCTGTTCGCGCGCACTAGTCGTCCCACGGGACAATGCAGGCACAATATTGTACGCGCTGTCAGCAGCAGCACAATCTTGAGTCATATACCGCCGTTACGTGAGACAGCACTCAGACAACAAACACGCAACGTCACGTGCTCCGTCGTGGTTGTCGTCGTCGTAGTCGTCGTCGTCGCCGCCGTCGTCGTCGTCGCCGCCGTCGTGGTCGCCGCTGCTGCCACAGCCGTCGTCTCGTTGTCGTCGCCGACGCTGTCGTCGTCGCCTTAGTTGTCGAAGCGTTGCAACGCCCGCTCAGAATCCTATATGATAAGCCCTCAATGACGCTGTGCGCAAAGCTCGCCTTACACATGTTGCACACTCGTCCATGCAATGATACCCAACAGTGACAGAGCCTGCTTCTACGAGTTTGTATCACAGCTCGCATTACTACGCACACATACCTGCGCGGCTGTACTGCTATCTCCAAACAATCGTAGCTTACTGTATGTAGCACGCAACCCTTCCCGGAGCCTGTATAGACAAGTAGGCCGACGCTCACAGACCACGCAGAATTTGTTCGCTCACGCGACGACACAAATCGTGAATGCGTTTGTCGCTAAGTCCACTAAAATACACATCCTGTTCATCATCGCACATTTTGTAGTTCGTGCCTGCAAAGTTATCCGAAATACACATCCTGTTCATCATCAGTCTTCAGAGAGACGAACAAATTCACCTGTCTTTACCCCCCACTAGGGGGGAACTTTCCTGAAATACACTTCCTGTCCATGTCCACGCAGTGGACATTGACCCCTGCACAAGACTGACACATCTGCAAGATGCCGCAGCAATGATACCTACCTACATACATTCAACAGAACAGCCTCTCTACATTCAGGCCGTCAAGTAAGGCGAAAACTGTTTGGATTGGATTGCATTCGGGCATCGGCACTGCTCCGTAATGAGACCAATGGCGGCTGGGGTTAGCCAGGGCCAGGGACGACAGCGCAGTCACCCAAGATGCGGAAGCGTTCCACCCAGACTGGTGGCCAGGAACTGTGAGGGTAAGGTAATTGTTTGCTGATGGAACTTCGAGAAAGAGTGTAATAATAGATGCTCCGATTACTACATAGGTAGGCGGCGCGATTGCGGTCATTTACCAGAGCAGAAAATCAGCTAGCAGCAACTCGAAACACAGAAGGCGGACACACAATTGGGCTTACAAAGCCGCGAACAATCCACAACGAGGCTTACAAAGCCGCAGACAACCCACAACGAGGCTTACAAAGCCGAAGACAACCCACAACAAGGCTTACAAAGCCGCAGACAACCCACAACGAGGCTTACAAAGCCGAAGACAACCCACAACGAGGCTTACAAAGCCGAAGACAATCCAGAACAAGGCTTACAAAGCCGCAAACGATCCATAACGAGGCTTACATACGTGCACCATAGAAACGCAAACAATACATACTTCTGGGGCTCACACCAATTTTGTGAAAGTACCCCAATTGTCTGATAATCCCACCAAACTTGAATCCAACCGGTGTCGCTTTCATATCCAGAGTCGGACATGGCCAGTGGAAAGGGGTGTCTAGTACGGGGCGTTTATAGGTAGGCAGGCGAGGTGGGTATTTCTGTGAGGGGGGGGGGGGGGGAGAACGAATTTGCATAGTTACACGTGCGCTTGCATCCATTCCTACAACTACGAGCGTCTTGCTGGCAGAGTGGGTGCGCGTGCTAATCCATGCCACCAGGCGTGACTGTGGTTCGATCTCGTATTGGTATGCATCGGAGGCACCCGTATAAGTTGTCGAGAAAGCGAAATTAACGTTATGTTAAGCATTCCATGATAGCGGCAACTACAGTGCGGCGCAAACCTATCCGAGCACGCTCAGTCCCGCCTGGTAGCGTGGATTTGCGCGCCTGTCGTTCTGCCAGCTAGACGCTCCTTCTGGGAGGAAGGGATGCGGGTGTCGCAACTCGCGTGACGAGTTGCGAATGATGCGATCGTATGTAGTCGTTGCGTTTTGAATTGTGTTAGTCTCGGCGCGACTTCGTCAGAACTATTTCCGTTGTCGTTGAGTTTGTGATCATTACTGTAGATTCGCATATGTTTCGCGCAGTGGCATGTGGGGTGATCGGTTTTCGTTAGTCTTGGGATCGTACGGAGAAATCGGGGAAGAAAGCATCTGTGAAACGGTGAATCTGAAATCGTCCGAATGCCGCCAATCTGGCCTGTGCGCCTGAAAGCCAAAACTCCCTGAAACTGCAGCCAGGCTGCCAACTCTCTTCGTCTGAATCAGAAAGCGAATCGTAGCTCGTCGAGAACTCGGAGCGTGCAGCACACACGGAATCTAGCTCTCCCTACTCTTTCATCGTCGAACGATAGCTGCACGTTTCGATATGGTGGCTTCTGCAGGAACGAGACACACATTCAGTCTGATACACAGCTGCAAAGGTAGCAGGACGCACATTCCCTGCATTGAACGCACGACGAGCCATTGTGTAGGCAACCCAAGCGCAAGGCTTGGCGTCTGAAGCAGGCAGACAGTGTAGGCGGGCGGCACACTTCTCGTGGTGCGACACAAGACAGTGATGATGGCAGGTAGGCATGAACAGCGGCATCCTCCTGCAATACTTGTGAATCCTCGCTGGCCCCCGCCCGTGTACAACAGTGAACACAGAGACACAGGTAGCGACACAGACAGTGACAGCAGCACAGCAGAATCAGCACTTGGCGAGAGTCCAGCGATGACCGCTACCTAGGCACAGCGATGGCGCAACTACCAGCACGACGCAGACTCTGCTGTAGGTGTCTAGGCAAGTCACTTGGGACGTCCTCTCTTCTTCTCAGGTGGGAGTGTCGCTACGTTACACTGCGCGAATACGATGAAACTCGGTTTCCCCGCTTATCCGCCTATTTGAGACGCGTGAGCAACTACCCCAGTGGTCTAGTGGTTAAGACGCCGGACTGAAATGGCCATGGAAGGAAGGAGACGCGGGTTCGAATCCCGCTTGGGGTCTTCAACTTTTGCTTCCGTCTGATTCTTTCGGCACGCGGCGCGCCTCTCTTCGCTCTCCCTCCCCGCTCAGCGACACGTTTCGATATGGTGGCTTCTTCTATAGCGACGGATCAGCGACAAATCCAGGCTTGATTCTCTTGAACTTTTGCGCGATGTTGCAGTGAATTCGGTTCCAATCCCCTCCGTTTGCGGTGAAACACTCTGTCTCCCTCTGCGAAGCATACAATGGCTGAAGACTGGTTCAAAGAGCACTTTCTCGAGCACATAAACATGGTTTCCGAATGCGAATTCCCCCACGAAGCTATTCTGTTCGTCATTGCTTTGAGAGACATCAGTCTAGACCCCAAATTCTGCGAGTTACACAAGGCGAGACGCCTCCCCTCTCTGAAAGACAGCGATATCTTCCAATGCAAACTGGACAGTCTGTGCAAACTAGCGACGCAATACATCGAGAATCTCTTCACAGTAGTCACATCGATTCGATTCGAATTAGGCGATGCTGAGCAATACAAAGACTATTCGAACAAACGCAGTGACAAGACGGACCCTGAGTCAAACTTTGAAGCGGCATTCGAGAGCTACCTTTTATGCACAGAGCTGCTATGCTCTTCTTCTCTTTCTTCGTCGCGCGTCGTGCGCCATTCAGTCGAAAACTGCACTGATTCGTTTGGTGATCTATCCTCGATATCGAATGAAAACGCGTCACTGCTCTCTCCCGCGAAGTCGAACTCTGAATCCGATACAAACAAAAGCTCCGTGCGCGATGAATCCACTTCAAACTGCTCGTCAAGCCTAGATTCGGTGAAATCCGTTGAAGCTGAGGCGTGCGCGTTCTCCACTTCGTTTGAGACCGATCACAGCTACAAATTCACTGAAACGAGTGCGTATCCCTCTAGCGCAAACAGTGAGACGTCAGACTGTGAGACCCCTGAAGGTTGCAGCGACAACTCTGACTCTCTCCCATTCGTCAGGGGGGAGGGCGGCTCTCTCGAGCCGAAACACACACTCGTGCGCTCGCATTTCGTTCGGTCGATCCTACTGTTGGTCTTCGCAGTCTGCGCCTTCCTCGTGAACTTGCCCCTCTTCTACGCCACTTCGAGTCACTCGCAGAGCGCACATGTGGCCATGCACGAGTCCCACTGCACGCTGGTCGACGTGTTGCCTCCATGGCCCCCTCCCCAGATGCACAGTGACACCACGCAAGGCCCCAGAGTCATTTCATTGAGAACATGCTTCGTGCTTCGACTGCTCTATTATGGCCAGTCGCCTTTGCCATGTGGAACTTCCTTCCTCTGCGTCTACAGGGAACTTTCTTTGGCCCAGCTCCGAGCCGCTTCCAGCATCTGGGACACTGGATCCCACCACTGCCCTGCTCCGCCATACTGCCTGCTAGGCCTATCTACTGGATCACGTCAAGGAGAGCACCCTGCTGAAGAGCGACCTCTCTTTCCTTGAGCTGGGAGTGTCGCAACTCGCGTGACGAGTTGCGAATGATGCGATCGTATGTAGTCGTTGCGTTTTGAATTGTGTTAGTCTCGGCGCGACTTCGTCAGAACTATTTCCGTTGTCGTTGAGTTTGTGATCATTACTGTAGATTCGCATATGTTTCGCGCAGTGGCATGTGGGGTGATCGGTTTTCGTTAGTCTTGGGATCGTACGGAGAAATCGGGGAAGAAAGCATCTGTGAAACGGTGAATCTGAAATCGTCCGAATGCCGCCAATCTGGCCTGTGCGCCTGAAAGCCAAAACTCCCTGAAACTGCAGCCAGGCTGCCAACTCTCTTCGTCTGAATCAGAAAGCGAATCGTAGCTCGTCGAGAACTCGGAGCGTGCAGCACACACGGAATCTAGCTCTCCCTACTCTTTCATCGTCGAACGATAGCTGCACGTTTCGATAGCGGGCGCCAGTGTAGACTATGCAAATTCGCTCTTTACTAGAGAGGAAAGCCTAAAGCAGTAGGCGCTCGCCCTAGTTAGAGATCGACTGCCAGACTTTGAATTGCTTCTACTCCGACCACAAACAGAGAAGGCAACAAGGTAGACTTTGGAGCTGGCGTTCCTGTAATCGTTCTCCGTGCACAACACACACAACAATTTAGATTCCCATAGCCATATCCTGCACCTATTGATGTTGCAGTATGTAGCGCACAACCATATGTATGCTTTGGATATTGTAGACGCCAGCCTTTTAAACAGGAAATGTCATGGGCGTTCACTGCATGGCTCACAGAGTCCAACTCATGGCTGGGTATCAGTGGAAGGAATTCCCAAGTTTCAAGATGGTGAGGCTGCCTAACAACGTATGCAGCTTCTTGCTCTCCCACAAGTCGGTGCGTGGGCCAATTCTGGATCGACCTACTTTGGGACAGGTAGTGATAGTTCTGGATCTGCGATAGTTCTGAATGGTCCCAATGGGACCCCCAAGGTCGTCGTCACAGCGGTCTTCGGCCAGAGTGGCGGCAGTAGGGCTTAAAGTACCTAATTTCCGTGCGGAAATCAAGCGCCAGAGTGTTTTGAACAGTTGTGTTATGTGTTTTGCTAAAGTCCATTCAAGAAAGGCGTGCACTGGGAGTTTTTCGAGTCTGCAAACTTTGTGCTTTTGGAAATCCCAATGATTTATACATCGTTGGATACCCCTGTCGGAGTGTGTTGGCGCGGTGCGTGTTTGGCCATAATCACGCAACACGACCGGTCTGAGGCGCACATGAAAACTTCGAGGACCCCCCCCCCCCCCCTTTCCAGGCCAACCGTCCACCAAGCTCACTTGGGAGGAGGGCAAGTCTGGCCCGCCGACATCCCTCTCTCCGCGCCGCGATGGCATTTCCCTATCGCCGGCAGGTGCGCCTGGCAGACCCATCACATTGTCTGCCCACACCAGGCCCGACGACCACAACCCTACTACCGGCCAAGACCTGACGCCCAACCAGTACGACGTCCATTCCTTTACGCACTGCAATACCAACCGCAATTCGTTCTCTCCTTACTGCCTGCACACAACAGCCATGTAAGCATCCGTTACCAACATGCAACCGCGATTCGCACCATCTGTTTACATAATATCTCAACAGCTCTTTCACAAAACGTATCTTCATCTCTTTTCAGGCGCCTGCTAATCACCCTCACCATCATCCTGACTGTGATAGCCATTGTATCTCTGGCCCTAGTTATTGTGTCCTTTCCATTTATAATCACTGCTATTATCTACACTATTCTTTCCTACTATAAATAGAACCATTCTTCTGTCTTCTCCTTCTTTCGCAGTCCACTAGTGACCTCTCTCGTTTCTGTTGTTCATCTGTCTTTGAAGACTTCTCATGGTGAACAGCCACCGACCAATCTTACCCTGCAAGAACAAGTTGTGTAGTGGAGTCATCGAGAGCACAAGTTCTTCCTCAACTGTTCCCTCCTATGGTTCGTTCGTAAAGGGTTAATTATAAAATCTGAAACTATTCGTTGCTGCTTGGCAGACTATGCTCTATACATTCATGCGAAGAAATCTTGAAACTTAAGTTGTTTGTAATTGTTGAAATTTGGTGATTTTGACAAAACCCTTGAAAATATCCCAAATTTCATTAATTATAATCTCTGAACCTTATTGCTAAATACTTGGCAGACTATGCTCGACACATCGGTGCAAAGAGGTTTTGGAATTTAAGCTGTTTGAAATTGGCACAATTTGCGAATTTTGACAAAACCCTTGAAAACATCCCTAATTTCATGAATTATAAAATCTGAAGCTATGCCACAAATTCATCGCATCTTATGCCCTTTCCATTTTAGCAAAAACTTTGCCGATGCGACTTGTAAATAAAGTGTCATTTTTGACATTTTCATATTTGATTGTAAATATCTCGAAATAGCGAATTTAGCAACAGAAACGGACAACGGCACGTTACTCAGCGCATTCGACTCCATTGGGTAGCACTAACCGTCATGTCTAGTTTTGTGGCACAGACAGAAACACGAACAGACAATAGCGTCCGTATATATAATATATATATATATATATATATATATATATATATATATATATATATATATATATATATATATATATATATAAAGGCTGGGGCGCGGCAAAAAACTCGGTTTCGAAAATTTGACCCCAGGATTCAAAAATTTGACGCGGCCGGAATACGGTACCTCAAAATTGTCAAGACAGTTCGTCTAGACCAACTTTTGACGCTGAACACGTTGCGATGGTCGAGACCTATCCGTAGAGCCCAAGATCTCCGCTCTACGACTTTTCAACGCCGAGATCCGAGAGCGTTACAGACGCACGCACGCACGCACGCACACCGAGCTCTCGTAGGGTGTCGCCCGGCTGAGGCAGGGCGAAACAAGCTCCGGTATTAAAAAGTTGAGTTTGTATTCTGACTGACATTGCAAAGAGTTGCGTTCTTTCTGCAGAGAGTGCGAGAGTTCATCGCCCGCATTCTTCGCTTCATGAGCCCCCGCTTCGCAAGAGGGTATTGCATAGCAATATTGATTTCGCCCGCGATTTGGCTTTTAGAGCAAGAACATCCCTCTTTCAAGCAACGTTTTTAAAAAATGACAAAACTTGTAAGAGTTTTGGCAAACAATTGACAGAGCACAAAACAGCGCACTACGAGCAATCAAACCGTGTCAAGACGAGCAATCAAACCGTGTCGCACCTCTGCATGTAGCAAACAGCGATCTTAGTGTTAGAATATCGAGAATGGCGTGTTCTGCGGTGCGTGCTTGCGTTATTGAAAAAGTTATTGCTGCCGCGTGAAAGAGCACGCCGAGAGCTTTCACCTGACGTGTCGATTGCCACTCTACAACGTAAGACGAGCGATTGAGAGCCGTTTTGTGCTTTTGCACATTCGAGTTACTGTAACTCGCGAAATTCAAACGTTTGAGTTTCGACCAATGGGAGAACAAATGATCAGTGAGTCGGGAGCTATCCAAAAAGCTCGAGATCGACTCTCTACGACGCAAGTTGAGCGAGTTGAGCGATCTTAGCGTCAAGTCAAAATCCTGAGAATGGCGTTTTCCGCTGTGCGTGCTTGCGTAATTGAACAAACTTTTGCAGCCACATGAAAGAACACGTCGAGAGCTTTCACCTGGCGTGTCGATTGCCACTCTACGACGTAAGACGAGCGAGTTAGAGCCGTTTTGTGCTTTTGCACCTTTGAGTTACTGTAACTCGCGAAATTCAAACTTTTGAGTTTTGACCAATGGGAGAACAAATGATCAGTGAGTCGGGAGCTATCCAAAAAGCTCGAGATCGTCTCTTTACGACGCAAGTTGAGCGCGTTAGAGCGATTTTAGCGTCAAAATGCCGAGAATGGCGTTTTCCGCGGTTCGTGTTTGCGTAATTGAAAAAAACTTTTACAGACGCATGAAAGAGCACGTCGAGAGCTTTCACCTGACGCGTCGATTGCCGCTCTACGACGTAACACGAGCGAGTTAGAGCCGTTTTGCGTTTTGACCTTCGGCTTACTGTAGCGCGCGCAATTCAAACTTTTGAATCTCGACTTCTCTTAGCGGAATGATCAGTGAGTCGAGACCTATCCGTAGAGCCCAAGATCGTCTCTCTACGTCTTTCCAACGCCGAGATCCGAGAGCGTTACGCACGCACATACGCACGCACGTACGCACGCACGCACGCCGAGCTCTCGTAGGGTGTCGCCCGCCTGAGGGCGGGCGAAAAAATTGGGCAGCTAGCTAGTGATCGTCATACTTCAGGTATTCAATAACTATCTTAACCCTTGCTGCTCTGTGCTTCGTACGGCTGTGTCACGCATGCAATTGCTGCTATTGTGGACTGCTTCGTATACATTTGTTTTCGCATTCTCACCAAGACACCAACTCATACCACCAGCACGGCGCAAACCTATCTGAGTAAGCGCACCACAGTCCCGCCTGACAGCGTGGATTAGCGCGCGTTCTCACTCTGCCAGCAAGACGCTCTTTCCGGGAGGAAGGTATGCGGGCGCCAGTGTAGACTATGCAAATTCGCTCTTTGCTAGAGAGGGAAGTATAAAGCAGTAGGCGCTCGCCCTAGTTATAAATCGACTGACAGCCTTTGAATTGCTTCTACTCCGATCACAAACAGAGGAGGCAACAAGGTAACGCCGGCGGCGAGGACGGAGAGGCCAAGGGACCCGGTAGGCTCACTCAAGGCAACTTCTCTTAGGGGAGGGAGGTAGGGAGGGAGGGAGTGGAGAGAGAGAAGTGACTGCAACCCTAACTCTTCTAAGATCACGCCGTGATCGAGGGGCTGGAGCAGGAGGCGGAGGACCACCCGGGGGGCGGAGACGACGGAGAGGCCGGGCCGGACGCGACGCCCTCAATACTATCGAGGGCGTATTGGTTGACCGAGAAGGGGAAAGGAACAGCCACAATGATCCAAGTGTATACCAACTTGGTGATTCTACTCATGATCATTGTAGGCCTACCGGTCACATACCAGGGGTTGCATGGCGCGCTTGGCTGGTGGCCTAGAGAAGGAGTGATGGAAGGATCGGAGACCCTTGAGGGATGGGAAACCTGTCGGCGTCGACCCTTCATCGCGACGAATAGGCTAATTTTTATACGGCCGCACCTAATCGAGCCGAAACCGAACAAGCTTATAGTAAAAACTGGGTACCCGATGATGGTTGATTGGCATTGTATAGTGTGTCGTGCATTTGAGGAGTATGTTCAATATTGGGCCAGAATAGAAACTTGAACATTCTCTCTTCGTGGAGTATCGCCGCAGTTACCTCGAGTTTCCAAAGAAAATTAATTGTGCCATTCTTGGGCATTCGATCCCTTGGTGCATTGGTGGGTACTGATCCATAAATGGATCAGGAATGTTCGCCGCAGGTTCACTTTGGAATGAAGAGGGTCTAAATGGGACGACGCCCTTTTCTTTTGGGTCACAAATGCGGATGGTGATGATATCGTTGCTGTAGATTGCAGAACCGCACAGTGAACAGAATTGCCGCGTTTCGTTTTCGATTGAATAGGTGGCAAAAACATACGTTGCCGGACACATCCATGGAAAAATATTACTAAGTTTTAGCTATTTGAAATTGCCGAAATCTGCCATTTTTTTAAAAAAACTTGAAAATATCCCTAATTTCGTGAATTCTAAAATCTGAAACTGCTGTATAATTACTTGACATACTACGCCCGATTCATCCACGCAAAGATATTTTGAATTTTAAGTTGTTTGAAATTGTCGAAATTTGGCAATTTTAAGAAAAACCTTAAAAATATCCCTAAATTCGTTAATTATAAAATATAGAACTATTTGCTAAATAGTTGGCAGACTATGCCCGACACAACCATGCAAAGGCATTCTGAAATTTAAGCTATTCCAAATTGTCGAAATTTGGGAATTTTAGCAATACCCTTGAAAATATACCTAATTTCGCTAACAAAAAATCTGAAATTATTTGCTAAATACTTGGCTGACTATGCTCGATACATCCGTGCAAAGAAAGTTTGAAATTTAAGCTGTTTGAATTTGTCGAAATTTGGGAACTTTGACAAAACCATTAAAAATAACCCTAATTTCGTTAATTAGTAAATCTGAAACTATTTGATAAATACTTGGTAGACTATGCTCGATACATTCGTGCAAAGAAGTTTTGAAATTTAAGCTGTTTGAATTTGTCGAAATTTGGGAATTTTGACAAAACCCTTGAAAATATCCCTAATTTCGTTAATTATAAAATCTGAAACTATTTGATAAATACTTGGCAGACTATGCTCGATACATCCGTGCAAAGAAGGTTTGAAATTTAAGCTGTTTGAATTTGTCGAAATTTGGGAATTTTGACAAAACCCTTGAAAATATCCCTAATTTCGTTAATTATATTCGCCAAAACTATTTGCTAAATACTTGGCAGACTATACTCGATACATCCGTGCAAAGAAGTTTTGAAATTTAAGCTGTTTGAAATCGTCAAAAATGGGGAATTTTGACAAAAACCTTGAAAATATCCCTAATTTCGTTAATTATAAAATCTGAAACTATTTGATAAATACTTGGCAGACTATGCTCGATACATCCGTGCAAAGAAGGTTTGAAATTTAAGCTGTTTGAATTTGTCGAAATTTGGGAATTTTGACAAAACCCTTGAAAATATCCCTAATTTCGTTAATTATATTCGCCAAAACTATTTGCTAAATACTTGGCAGACTATGCTCGATACATCCGTGCAAAGAAGTTTTGAAATTTAAGCTGTTTGAAATTGTCGAAAATGGGGAATTTTGACAAAAACCTTGAAAATATCCCTAATTTCGTGAATTCCAAAATCCGAAACTATGTCACAAATTCATCGCGTAGTATGCCCTTTCCATTTCAGCAAAAACTTTGCCGATACGACTTGTGAATAAAAGTGTCATTTTTGACATTTTTATATTTTAATTGTAAATATCTCGAAATAGCGAAATTAGCAACAGAAACGGACAACGGCACGTTACTCAGCGCATTCGACTCCATTGGGTGGCACTAACCGTCATGTCTAGTTTTGTGACACCCACACACAGACAGACAGACACACACACAGACGGAAACACGAACAGACAATAGCGTCCGTATATACAGTCCCAGCGGGAAATAGCGGCCGCTTTGGCGCGACCGCGCGAAAAACAGCGCTTTTGCGCTTCTCTGTTGTTATCATGCAAATCCGATCGTACACAAAACCATTTCGTGTTATGGTAGCATAGCAAATTTGCATAGTCACAGTGCGGAAAGCTCAGAAGCGTTCTTTTTCGCGCGGAATCGCGCGCGCAGGACAGAAACGCGCAAAAGCGGCCGCTATTTCCCGCTGGGACTGTATACTCGCCGCGCTGGGGCGCGGCGAAAAAAGAACGCCAAAACAAGACGCGTGACACTGACAAACTCCGAGGGCGTCGGTTTTGAGCACAAGTGAAACGTCCTGTGAGAGTTTGAATCCGCGCCTAACATCCTGCTGTTGGCCTTTGCGCAGTTGATTTCGGCCTTGGGGCGTCGAGGAGTCTCAGGCAGCGTCTCTCGATTCGACAACTGTCTCATCGCATCACTGTGGCGAAACGGTTGCCGGAGAAGGCACACTTGCGACCACGAGTAGTCGTTGTTCGAGTGGGTACTGCGCGAGAGACGCTCTCCATCTCTCCTGATAATAAATCACTTTGTAGGCCTTGGGGCGGGCGATATATACCGAGAAATTCGCCGTGGGATTCTTGGGGATTGCTTTTGATTCTAGCTGGTTTCGACGCGAGACGGCAAATGTCAAGTCACATGTTAGGTGCCAGCATTGACTGACATTTGTCCTCCATCCGAGAGGTAGCACCTGGTGGCCGGGAAGACGTCTTCCTACGTTGAGGATGTGTCACAAGGCGCAGACTAAACGGTCCGACGAACCTATCGTGGTGATCTTTCTGAGATTATTTTCTCCGATCTCTGCTGAGACAACACTATCTGCGGGCATTTTAGAAGGGCGTGCAGTTCAGATACAGTAGAGTAATGAAGGGTCGTGTGTTGACATTTACAGAGGGGCGGCCATTTTGACTCGCCAAAACGCATATGTACATAGTTATGTACGATAGATTACTTAAATGAAGCGCAACCTCATCCAGTCGTCTCTCTCGCCGCACGCCTGGCAAATTGTCAGAGCGTGAACGAGTAGGACGAAATTGTTGCTCTGTCCCACTGCTTGAAGGGTATGGTGACTCGTTCCCAAGCACCATTCCAACACAATGACAAGGATTAGCAGCATGTGCATATGTAGTCTCCATATCCGAAAACGTCCGATGTTGAGCATGATTCAATTGGTTATTATGGTTGTGGTAGAGATCAGGCACTAGCCGAAAGTTTACGGTGAATTTTGGCTGAGATAAATCAAATGGGGGACACTTGTCAGTCACCAAAGACAGCCTCGTGCATGCGTCACGCACCCCACGAAGGGTTAAACATTGAATAACTAACTGAAATTAATGAGTTCCAGTTATTGAAAGTCCAGAATGCCACATTCAATTCGTCGCAAGGAACCGGTTAGGTGGTGGTGGTGACGTTTTGTGCTTGGTTCACTCCATTAGTGATTTGTCTATAAATGAACAAAATCTCTACGAGTGGAATTTTGTAAGGAATTTTATGGCAATAGGCTGACTGAGGCTTTGCAGATCATAGGAGCCACGTAGTTCCATCCTATCGTATGGCGTAAGCGTAACATCACTCTTCTATGCAAATTTTTCCGTCTTATAGGAGCCAGAAGGATCGTCTCCATCCATGACCGTCTGTGACGTACCTTGCATATATTTCATGTAAAAGTGTCTAAAGGCAGAAAGATGTGCCGAACATGTGTTACCGCGTGTCGCTGTGAGCTTTGCGCAGTTTTGTGTGGATAATCTTAGTCGAAAATGCTTTCTCTTTGGTACTAGTATTTCTCTAACAAATTGGTGGGCGGCGCGAAGCGCCGCATTTGCTACACCAGAGGAACACCGTTTAATACTCTTACTTTTGCATGCTTCACACCTGGAACATGTTCATCTTTCTGCCTTTAGGCACTTCTACATGAAATGGTCTTGCTTTTTGACTGGCAAAACCAAACCAGTAACCAGGTGTGACAAGTCCCAAACTTAGGTAACACTAACCAATGAGCTACCTGAGCTCCCCTACAATGAGAACGAACCGACGATGCTATGGAGGTCGTCTGCTGGGGGCAATTCTACAACCGTTGTCACCTGACGGCTTCATGAAGCTTCCATTCGTTCTCACTCAAGGTTGGCGCAATATTTTCTGCCAAGATCGGGTTGAGCGCGTCAGGCTACTCTTTCTCTAGGCAGTGGGATCTACTGGTGCAATTACAGCAGACACTCGCGTTGTGACGTGCCATTTTCAATAGCTCGTAAACCACCTTCGTCAACCCAGTTGCGATATGACCGCCTTCAGGGCTTCCTTATGGGATTTCGTTGTTGTTGTTGTTGTTGTTGAAGTTTTTATAGTTGACATCTCACGCACAGCGAACTCGCCGTAAACCTGCCGCAAAGCGGGAGGGTGAGTGGCAACTGTAAGGAAAACTCACAACGTGGCATTGTTTGTTGTTTTGGCCAACTTGTGCATGAGGAGATGGCATAAGGATACGGGCGAGCGAGTGGCCAATGGCCATATGCAGTTCGCTCGTCGCTCGTCTACCCATCTCTCCACGTCCTCCTCACTCACCCCCTCCCGCCTACACGGTTCACACACACTTCTGCATTTCTGCGCGCAAACGGTGACAACATAATATATGTATGCGCCGGCCGATCTATGACCTCGACGTGAACTCTTGATTGGTCTGCGCTTCTCCTGCTTTGCGCCATACCACATGCGGGCGAGAGAAGTTGTTTTCATATGTAGGTGGTCTGTGTTCCGTTTGACAATTGAAGAATGGATAGGCCCGTTGGTGCGAGCAGAGATGAAATTGCGCTGTTTAGAAAGAGAAGTTTGTGCGCGTGAGGAGTATTGTTTACTACTGAGTTGTCTTTAAATACACTTGCACTCAGGTAGAGGAGCGGTAGGAGGCGGAGGAGGGTGTGGGGCCGCGACGTAAATGCAGTAGTGATGCTTGAGTGGTACAAGCATCACATGTTAGCTGACATTTGTCCTCCGACTCCGACAGTAGGTGTAGAACAATTTCACAGCCGAGTAGAACAATTTCCCGTCTCGCTTGGTAGAACAATTTCCACCCAATGGACAAGCCAATGCGTGCCAAGACGTGCTACAAATTGGGCTTGCACCGCCGCCTTTATGCCTGATCTCCGCCGTGTAGCCATAGCGAACCCTTCTTGTTTTGCCAGCTTCTCTTTATACCATACCATGTCTGCGAATGCGCATGTGTTGGCATACATACCTACTCAGTTCTTGAACCAGTTCTCCACCAGCAGTTTTTCGATCAGCATAATGGCCAGCGCGATGATGCTTGCCAAGCTGCCCAGAACAGCAACAGCCTAGCATATCGCCCGTCCAATGTTCTCGCACCGGGACTAGAATACAGTGAAACGAAGTCGGTCATATGATGTCAACGTTGTCAAAGCTGAAACACCCTTCGGTGCTCCCTCCATTGTTGGTCATATCGCCGGCCATGTCGTCGTTGTCGCGTTTGTCTTGCTGCTGTCGTCTCCTCGCTTAGTTTATCTTCGAGCAAAACGCCAACCTACCACAGACAGAGACAGGGTGCTTTAGCCAAAAGGGACAATGAAGTCAACAAAGAGCCGAAAACGATCCCTTATAGGCACAGGCAGTTGCAGTAAATGGCGTTATTCCTTAGGCAGGAACGTCCTGTCACTGTTGACACAGGAGCAGCTCCCATTGCGCTGTCGGCTACGCCCTACCTAGCGTATCGTCGCGAGACGCCTTTTTGTCACCGCTGACAATTCGACACTGACTGAGTGGCCGACGAAGGAACGAACGAAGGCACAGGCAATAGCATCAGATGACGTTCCTCCTTTGACTGGTACGTTCTGTCACCGTCGACATAGGGCCAGCTCCTGTTTCGCTGTCGGCTAAGCCGCGCCTTTGTACATGTAGCGCAGACGTCGCGCGATGCCGTTTGTCAACGGTGACACGTTCCCATTGACTGAGTTCCCCTAATGCCTTGGTATAGTGCACCCTCGGCTAACTACCCATTTAAAGAAAGGAGAGACATACATACTTCGCCGTTTCACCACGCATTTTGCACGTTCCAACTTCGAATCACACAGGCGCGCGAGCGACAGTCGTGAGAGACAAATGCAGGAAAAAACTGGACAGAACAGCACAGAAAGAAATCGACAATACGCCACCTGCTGAACGCGCCAAAGTTGAGCAGAACAGCTTGCAAAACAACTGCCAAAAAATCGACAATGCGCCGCCTGCTGAAGGCGCCAAAGTTGGGCAGAACAGCTTACAAAAAAGACGTCCTCGATGACGATTTCAGCTCATCGACCAGCCGTTTGATTGCTGCCTGCACGAGGCATCACTACGAGATCTAGATCGGGTTTGGGACTAAACTTTGGCCAAGACAGGACCAGAAATGCAGAAATTGTACGATTTAGCTGTAACACCGGTTTTCGCGATTTCCTGCTGCGCTGCGAATGGGGTGGCACATGCTGGCAAAAATAATTCAAGCCACCGAGAAATGCATACGGTATGCGTATCAGTAAGCTGGGCGCACCTATACGAAGTTACTGTAATTCATTAACAAAAATGAAAATAAAAATTTTGAAACTACACAACATTTCATTACCTCTAACAAGTTTAGAAGAAATATGTGGTTCCTTGGCACACTGCACTGAACACAACTTGATTGGTGTAGTACAAGTGGTAGTGAGCCCACCCGGCCACTAGACTAGTGTTGGATAAGGATCTGAATTGAAATATAGTTTATCATTATGTAATAAAATAATTAAACTATTGCAAAATGTACAGTACACCTCTGTAACATGCATTAACCTATTTAGTCAGAATATGTTTTAATAAAACAAATATTCCATTCGTGAGGTGCGCAGTATAAAATAAACTCGGAAAAAAAATCACTTGTGAACAAGTCCATGCACGAACTCTCCAGTGTCCCTGTCCCCTGGAGCCCAGGGACAGGGACGTCTGATTTCCATGCATGCAGCATGAACCTATGAACAAGTCTCTTTTGAAAAGCGGAGTGGTTTTGAGCTTTGAATTTTTACTGAGATTGTAGCAAGGCCCTTACCGGTTTCGTGCAGCGTCTTTTACTCTCCTCGCGACTACACTTTTTGGAGTGGTCTTGCTACGCAACATTGGTATCGCTCGGGTTCAATTCTTTACACCAAGAAAATCGTCTTTTCAGACTAAATTTTAAAAAAGACACTGGAATCTAACGCAAAACTACAGATTAATTGTGAGCATGATTTGATGTTGGCTTGCCGTGACCTCTTCAGCGATGTCAGGACAGCCGCTCTGCAACGCACGAGTGCCAAGATATAACAAACCAAAATCTGCAGTTTTCATCGCGTTTTGGTTACTGTAGCCCTCTCATTGACCTTTTGAAACTTTTTGTTGTCGGGTTCTTGCTCAAGAGGTCGACCGCTTCATTTTGATACGCGATTCGACTAGGTTCGATGAAGTTTCGACTTTTCGCGGACATTACTTCGGGATACTGTAGCGCGCAATTTTTAAAACTTGTTATTATTTCAACGTCACAGTTCGCGAGAGTAGTCCGAGGGCTACCCGTCGATGTGTCGAACTCAACTCAGCGACGTCTGACAAGCGAGTTATTAAGCCTGAAGCAAGCGTGTCGTTTCCAGTTTTCGACGCGTTTTGGTTACGGTAGCCCTCTATTTAAACTTTTGAAAGTTTTTGTTGTCGGATTCGTGCTCAGGAGCTCGAGCGCTTCACCTTGATATGCGATTTGACTAGCTTCGGTCAACTTTTGTCTTAAAATGGTCCTCACTTTGGGATACTGTAGCGCGCGAGTTTGAAAACCTATTTCAGTTTTGAACACTCAAATTGCGAGAGTAGTCCGAGGGCTACCCGTCGATGTGTCGAACTCAACCCAGCGACGTCAGACAAGCGAGTTATTAAGCCTGAAGCAAGCGTGTCGTATCCAGTTTTCGACGCGTTTTGGTTACTGTAGCTCTCTGTTTAAACTTTTGAAACTTTTTGTTGTCGGATTCGTGCTCAGGAGCTCGAGCGCTGCACTTTGATATGCGATTCGACTAGCTTCGGTCAACTTTTGTCTTAAAATGGACCCCACTTTGGGATACTGTAGCGCGCGAGCTTGAAAACTTATTTTTTCGCCGCGCCTCAGCGCGGCGATGTGTATATATACAGATGACGATGTGTAGTCCGTGAACTTTTTTGTCCAGCCGAAGTAAAACACGTCACAGAAAAATGAGTGTGGGTGTAACGTTTGAAGTTTGAAATTTTTCGACAAATTATCTCTATTTGCAATGTTACGGTGCTTACGGGGCATATCACGTGCTAAAGCACCGTAGTCTGCTGAATAGACGCCAACTGAGAGTATAAGAGCGCCGTTTTGAGAAGCGCTGTGATGCGACAGCATGGCGTAGGCGGGAAAGCCGCCGGATCGCGCGCAAAAACGTGCGAGCCGACCGAGGTTCGATCCTCGGCGACCCTTTTGCTTTTTTGCTGCGCTTTATTCTGGTTTTGTCATTTACGTTTTGACACCGAATAGCCAAACCACCATCGGTGTAGCGCCTTCTGGTTTCTCCACGTCAGCAAAATTGTTTACATAACCTTAAATCTCTGTGTTCAATGCTACCGGTAACGAGTTTCGTTGAAGACTATACCCACGCTCACACCACCACCGCGTCGATTGGCATCTTGTCACACGATGGCGTCGATAACACCCAGCGAAGTGTTGGCGTCCGTTTGCGTTGCTGAGTCATCGTCGTAGTCGCGTCCAGTTGCTCCAAAAGTGGGCCAAGTTGTTTACCGAGCCTCAAAGCTCTGATAGTTGTGTTGACGTTCAGACGCTAGCAAGTTTCCATCTTTGGCAAGTTTTTTTGTTGGATGTGAGGATTTCACACAGCTAGAAACTTTGGATCAACGGCGTCGTATCATGCCGATAACATATAGCGAACGCGGCGATATCACTGATCACTTAGATCAGCTGTACAGACAACCGTATCGTGGTAATAGCTGCACTTGGTTTATAGCAGACTTTCTCAAGCTAATTTCTCCAGATGCGGCTAATGATGTGTATTAAGTTCACTATACTGTTCACCAAGATGTGACAGTCACAAAGAATAGTTGAACTTTTTACACACACAGCTTGTTGGTTTGACTACTCAGGTGGCTAGAGGAGTCCGCGGGCTACTCGCCGATGTCTCAAACTCCATCCTACGACGTCGGACGAGCGAATTATTAAGCCCGAAGCGAGCGTGACGTACGTACGTACGTACGTACGTACGTGTGTACGTACGCACGCACGTACGCACGTACGCACGCCGAGCTCTTGATAGGGTTCGCTCGGCTGAGGCCGAGCGAAAAAATATGCTTACTAAAATGAATTTTTACAAATTCCATGCATGACGTATGCAGTATGAAATAAAAGCCTGAACAAAAATAGAGAGAAATTGTCGCAGTTTGGGAACTACTGCTGTATGTCACACCATGGCTCATACCATTCACTCTGAGGGCACTCGTGGGACTGAAACCGTTGATTCTGATGTCCTCCTTGGCAGCAGCGATTCTGCGCCCCTTGGAGGTGGGGACTCGCCGCTTGCTGTTTGTGGTCGGAGTAGAAGCAATTCAGAGTCTGACAGGCGATTGAATCGTCTTGCGGGAAACATTCAATCAATTATCCATGTGGTGACTGGGTAGTATCTTCGCTGACTAGGATTCCTTGCCTATCCTCCAATGTAAGAGACGAATTTGCATAGACTGCACGGTCGCCCGCATCTTTTGCGGTTGCTATGACGTCTAGCGGGCAGCGTAGGCAAGCGCGCTAAACGACGACAAGACGGATGGCAGCGAGTAACGGCAATGGACGAATATGAGTTAGATAGAGCAAGAAGCAAGCAGCATATTGTGGTGTGAATTGTGCCTTGCAAGTGTTTACGAATCTGAAATATTTTCCATCGCATCGCTCGCCAACAACGTCGACATGTCTTTCTATAACGTACATGTGCGACGAGCTAATAAAACTTGCTTGCATTTTGAATTCAGCAAGCTCTGGTGATTTTAATGTTGACTTTGCGTTCTGACTGACGTTGTAAGAATTGAGATCTTTGCAAAGAGTGCGAGAACTCACCGCTCATATAGCGGAGCAATATAGCGGAGCAGTCTCACTAGCACACGATTGGTGGAATAGCTCATTCAAGCGATTTCAGTCACTAACGAAGTCCGCCTGCCTAACAGTGCTCCACAGTTGCTAACAATAGAGACTACAGGAGTCTCAGTCGACGGAGCCCCAGGAGCCCGAGTCCGTCGACGAAGACGCCGCCCCAGAGGAGGGCGAACTAGTTCTCGAGAAGGAGGACGAAAGAAGTCCACCTGCCGTACTACATGCCCCGACGTGACGCCGGACGACGTCGCATCGCAGCAGACTAAACTGCCGAAGGTAACCAACAGTGGAACAACAGACCGTGCTAATGGAGTGTTGAAGCTGGATCCAACGAAGATGGGCAAATCGCCAAACAAACGACGGATCCGCGTTTTGCGGCGCCAGAAAGCCCAGACATAACTGTAATTTCGACCCCGGGACGCAATTTTTGGCCGGTGCGGGTGCTGCGCAATTCCGGCCTTGCCTCGCGCTTTCTAAAGCGGTCGTGGCCAACTTGTGTGACTGGTTGCTGAAACTCGCCGCGCTGTATGCAGGCGTCTGCGATTCCTCTGCTAGTCAAGTGCATTGTACCGCTGCCTTTCCAACGTGAAAGGTAAGCTATCTGCACTGTGTCGTAAGAGAAGGGCGAACGTCGACTTGGGCTGAGCAGAATGGGCTGCGCGGGTACTGTCGTCGACTTTCGGACGAAGGTGTCTTTCCAGACCCACCCCCCCCCCCCCCTGAAAGTCAGCGGCACCCGCGCACGTCGGGGTTAGACATTGCATTTTGAAGCGTTGACCGGTCACACTTCCATTCTGTTGCCTTCCGACCTCTCGCAATTCAAAAGCAGGGGATCAGCCGGCCTCATTGCTTGTCATTGACTGACATTT
Organism: Linhomoeus sp. GSCO2_2; assembly: GCA_030248115.1. Classification (NCBI taxonomy): domain Eukaryota; kingdom Metazoa; phylum Nematoda; class Chromadorea; order Monhysterida; family Linhomoeidae; genus Linhomoeus; species Linhomoeus sp. GSCO2_2. The sequence continues at coordinate 5,964 of JASAMZ010004145.1, read as the reverse complement.
GCCCTTCAACGAGATACTGATTGACAGGCAGCCGTCGACGCGGTCTATCCTATAACCAGCTCACAGACTCTATGACTCTCAGCGCTAAAAACAACTGAGGCCTTAGCAACGGCTAGAGGATGTTGCATCAAGCGACGGCGTGAACGATAACGTCGATGGTTCGGCCAAGTTGGACGGAGTTTCAGCAGTGGTAATTCAATGCTACATACGGCAGGCTTACACGCCCGCAGGAGTGGGACTCGAATAGAGGACAAATGTCAGTCATGGTTGATTGGTTGATGGCTCAGTCAAATAACCACCATCAATGAATGCGACACAGCTGTTGCTGCCTCGTGTCGAAACGAACAATGTAGAATCGAAAGCAATCTCCTAGGACGCTACTGTGTATTTCTAAATGATGCCGAGTTTGTGAATTTGGTGCGCGGCAAAAACAATCTTCCCAAAGTGCTGATTAACTGACTCTGGGCGGTGCATATGTAGGTTAGGTTCTTTGTTTTCCTGGTCTGCCCATTCGCTCGGCGATTAGATAACATTACAATATACTGTTTTGGCTTGTTCAGAAGAGTAGCTTTGAACCAGTTAGCCTCGCCCTCCACAGACACCCGAAAGAAACCAGCGCTGGGACATGACGTGCGGTGGGTTGGTAATATATCCGCCGCCTCACAGCCTATTGGACTCTCATTCGCAAATCGATTTTCCACCCAAAGGATCCACGCAGCCCCTGGGAAAGTTTGCCTGCGCCACTTCCGCCACTCCATTTCTCCTACATACATAGAACACGTTGTATGTATGTTTGGGTCTTCCTTAGCATTGCGGCCTGCCAGCATCTGCCTGCTGTCTGCCTCATAGAATTGGGAGAAGAGTAGATTGCGAGCCTGCGTTGCCTAACGGATTCTTGTGAGTGCAGTGCACTTTTCAAATCGCCTCACCTATATACAAGGTTGCAAAACCGGGGATTCGCAATACTGCCGTCATCGACCCGGCCCAATGCGTATGCTGGACCAGAAGAGGATGGGAAGACGGATTCTAGTACGAGTACTTAGGCGACTACTGGACGTTTGTCTACTGACCCTGGCATTGTTGCCAGGTCAGCTGGCTCCTGTTTCTTCAGCTGCATGCGTCGTATTACAGTAGGCAAGCAATACGTGCACTGCGACGAATCACTTTAGATGTGTGGCAAGGCACAAGCCGGAAGCGCTACAGTTCTGTTGGAGGAAGATGCCTGTACTTGGCAATGGCTGGTATGGTAGGAAAGCATTTCAAGTGAAACGACTTAGTGTAGTTTGTCATTCTATCCAATCTAGCAATGCAATCCCATCTGAAACAACCAATTTGTTTACTATACAGTATTTGCAGCTTGCAGCCTGACAACTGGGACGATTCGCGTTGTGACTCGCGGGTCACAACGGACGCCCAGTGGCAGCAAGCAAGAAATGGCTCCCCAAACATCTCAAGGGCATCACCAGATTCAGCTTGGTCTACAGATACAAAACCATTGATAGGAAACCTGCGACAATTCTTGGCGCTGAAGTGCTTGTTCGTTTGTGACCATCAGTCTGTCATGAGTGTACGCTACGCCACGCGTCACAACAACAACAGACGACGACGCACAGTACCATCAGAGGACAAATATCAGTCACAAACGTGTTTAGTCAAAGCGAATTACTTGCGTATCTCAACCCATTGAAGAGCTGTGGACTACAAGATTATGCGAAAGATCTACCGCCTCTTATGTATGTTCAAGCACAGGTTGAGCAGAGGACGCGTGTGGCGCGCTGCAAGTTCAAAAGCCGACTACTGCATTTACAAGTGGATGAAGGGCTTCTGGAACTTTTGCCGTAAGGGAACGTTTGCCGTCAGCCTGGAACGTTTGCCGTACCGCGAACTTTTGCCGTACGACCGGGAACTTTTGCCGTCAGAGTGCGAACTTTTGCCGCACGGTCGGGAACTTTTGCCGTCATGATGCGAACTTTTGCCGTAGCCCACTACAAATGCCCAAAGAGGACGCACTCTGAATGCCGCAAGGTGCGAGCGCGCAATGCCGCATGGCCTAGGAACTGGAACTATGTATGTACACTATTCTCTATAAATCTGTAGATAATTTGGAGTTTGTGAACGAACTTCTTAGCCCGTGTCTTCCGGATTCTGGAATAACCCACAGTGGAGAACGATTCCCTGCTTGTAGCCGTCTATTTCGCTTTGCTTTCTTATACCGTGTCTTTGCAAATAGCACACCGAAAATGATGGCGCCCGTTGTGAAACTTGAAACTATGTAGAGAGGCCAAGAGAATCCAAGTGAGCGAATAGCAGCCTCCCTTCGCGCCATCTGAAAATTCATTTGGCGGTTTATGCAATCAGGTTGAAGTCGCTCAGCTATTACCTTCAATCGCCCGCTCCGTTGTGTTTGTTAGGAGCTTTGACGGTGTGCTTCTGGGAACGATTTCACTGGGCGAAACAGTGCTAAACGTGGCGGCTTCTCGAACGGAAGCAGCTGTTGTGGCATTGTTGTAGTCATGCTTGGCACTTTTGCTTGTCGTCGTCGTCGCTGTTGACGTCGTTGTCGTCGTCGTCGCCGTCGTCGTCGTAGTAGTAGCAGTAGTACTGCTGATGAATGTAGTAATTGTAGTTGTTGTAGTAGCTGCAGTAGCTGTAGTAGTTGTTGTTGTTGTTGTTGTAGTTGTTGTTTCTGTAGCTCTACCACGAGAAACTGCCGCCGTTGTGTCGGTGGTCGTGGTGATAGTTGAAGTGGTTTCCGAAGGTCTTATTGTTGTGTGTATTGCCGCCAAAGAGAAAGTTGCTCTGTCAGTTGCCAAAGTGTTTGGTTGTACACTCTACCGCACTCGGCTGCAACACATACGAATGCTTAGGATCATCAGTTTTCTAATTAATGCATACAGAAGGACACCCACCAATTTGGGCACGACTGTGCATGGTTATCCTCACATACAAACGACAGATTTCCCTTCTCAGGGATTGCCGGAGGGCAAAATCTAACGCTTTTCCAGATCACTCTTCCGACTGTTTTACGGCACGACGCCTGCCGCAGGAAAGAGCGAAGAGATACGTGAGTAGAAAACCGATCACATACGATCAATGGACCGTCTTGTCTTAGACATCTACACGAAAGATGACTGCTTTGAAAGAGTTGACAGACGAACGCTAGGGCCAGCAGTCTTCCTTCACCCATGACTAATCGTCAGATTTTGCCAACTGGCGGTGCCAATTCTACTGCTTGGCTTGGCCTACTGCTATCTATCTAGGACAAGCATTTTCACCTACTCATAAAACCTAAATTGAACGGTCGCTACCAGTCCTCATTCTTCGCTGTCGGAAGAAATGTCCGCTTCTCTGCGTTCTTCAACTTTGACTGCCTAAAGTCCCCACGGCCTCCAAACGCATTGCAGCATGAAGTATGTAGTTGTTAGGTAGGGGTTGGGATAGATGTATTCCTAAGGTTTTAATTTTTAACTTACCACAACAGCGAAAAGGGCACCAGGGTCGTGGGCAGGAGCGTCCTGTGATACGTAAGCGGCCGTTGTACTTGCCGTCGGACATGTGACAAACAGACAGACAGACAGACAGACAGACAAAACGGACGGACAGGCAAACATACGGACGGGGGTATGGACATAATATTGGTTTACTCACAATTTCGTAGAATACGACATATATGTAGGCCGTGATGCTCAGGCAAGTACGTTTACTATGCAAATATTTTACCGTAGTAATTAACCGATATCAAAATCGTTTCGGGACCAAGGGCGCCCAGTGTGTAATAATTTGAATCGCGCGTAGTTGCCTGAGCATCAGGATGAACATGCATGTTGAATGAGGCCCCACTTCTGAACGGGACTGTATCTCGTCGTTTTCCTGCCAGTCCACAACCGTGAATTCCTTTGCCCCATCTGGCAAGCGTGCAATATGAGATGACAACGTAACAGTGGTCTGTGAAACAATCATATTATGAGCGAAATCAATGGTGGCGCGAGGGTACTTGATTTGAATACTTGATACTTGATGGGAGACTAGCCGCATGTTGTAGAAAACAGGCAGTACTGTACTGTATGTGCCACTCTAACAAATCGATTGGAGCAATTCGATCAGAGATTTATGTAGTTGTACCATCGCTGCCTACGTTGATTTCTGCTTGTCGCGCAACGCTTTCGTATATTGTGTTGTGAATTGGCGGCTTCCTTTGGCGAGGCATGGTTCTGAACGAGTCCACCTCTTTTACTGAATGAGTCCACCCCAAAATTCTGAATGAGTCCACCCGAATCCCAACAGGCGCGCCGAGCGGCGCCGTGTGTCAGCGCAAACCGGAAACCATAGTCTACCTAACCCCTCCCCCCCCCCCCCCCGTCTGTCAGCAACGGCGCTCCACAGCGCTTCTATGCCGCAAGCGCTAGCAGGGAAGGGACACAGCCGGCCTGAGCAGGCGGTGAAGTAGATGGAGGAGTGTTTATCCCACTTACAGTTTGCAGTAAAACTCGGCCGGCGTCGCGCCTGGCGGGTCTCCTCAACTGAGACTTAGCGCCACCACCAACTTCAGGGCGCGCTCCGCGCGCCCTGAAGTCGGTCACCGGTCGCGTGAAGCCTAAGCTTCGTTAAGCCTAAGCTTCGCCTAAGCTCAGTTTCAGTTTCAGTTCACTGATTTGATTGTAACTGAAACTGAAACTGAAACTAGTTTACGTTTCTATTGGCCACCCTGCGGCGCACAACGTGTAATATGCTGAACGGGGTGGGGGTGGACTCAGTCAGAATTTGGGGTGGGCTCATTCAGTAAAAGGGGTGGACTGGACTCGTTCAGATTTAGCCTATGTACATACAGTACACCTTTCCGTCTGTTGACGGCAAACGGACCCTACCTGACGGCAAACGTTCCACCTCTTGCGGCAAAAGTTCCCAGCTTGACGGCAAAAGTTCCATCTCTTACGGCAAAAGTTCCCAGCTTGACGGCAAAAGTTCCAACCGTTACGGCAAAAGTTCCCATCCAGAAATACGGCAAACGGACCCTACCTGACGGCAAAAGTTCCCACTCTTACGGCAAACGGACCCTTACGGCAAAAGTTCACCCAATCAATTTGAAGTCAAGAACAGAGCCGATTGCTGCTGACAGTGGCCAGTGACAATCAATACCGATAAGCAAAGCGGTGAATGATTGGAACGGACTGTCTTCTTCGAATAGAAATGGCATTGGCATTGGGGACGGTCGCTTAGCGTCGCTGCGCGCCGGAAAATGTCGCCGACATTACTAAGCCTTAGCTGCGACGATTCGTAGAAGGCAAATCGTCTCGCACATCTGAACGCAAACGCAAACGCTTCTCTCTGAATTGGCATATCGACCGGCTTCTTCTGCATGATGACCTTGCTAACAGCGGTGCCTGCGCTTGTCATCGCGCTGCAGTTCACCAGAGGTGCTTCCTTACAGTTCTCGTCAATGGATAGTGGGTGCAATGCACGTCTGACATGGAATGTTTGTGATATTCAACGTCACAACAGCAATAAATGAACGTGAGACAAACTACGGTGCTTTACAGCGAATGGAAACTGCGTGCGACTCTGGCCCGGAGTGAAATTGATTGGCGAAGCGGAAACCGCTTTCACTGCAGCCACGCACGAAGACTGTTGCTTCGAATGCAGCTCTCAACAGTGGTGCCAAGGGTGGTCGTTGGAGAACGATCTGTGTTCCCTGTTTCAATCGGTGACGAGCATTGACGCCCAGTTGGCCACTGCGGCTGTCAGTGGAGCCGCAGGTGAGTTGGACAGTTCACACTCAGTTATCATAAATGCAGAAACATTATATTTCATTGTTCTCCAGATGCAAGTTGCTTGCCGCCGGGATTTGTGCAGTTGAACGGCGTGGATAATTCGCACAGATTTGCCATCCTCACTTCGAAAGACATCTCATTTGACGACGCCCTGAGCCACTGTCAACAAGCTCCGGTATTAAAAAGTTGAGTTTGT